>VZSC01017095.1:1031162-1055017 GCA_013398225.1 Steatornis caripensis
TAAAGAAGTTCCTCCTCATGTTCAGGTGGAACTGCCTGTGCTCCAGTTCATGCCCGTTGCCCCTTGTCCTGTCACTGGGCACCACTGAAAAGAGCCTGGCCCCATCCTCTTGACACCCACCCTTTAGATATTGATCAGCATTGATGAGATCCCCTCTCAGTCTTCTCTTCTCCAGGCTGAACAGACCCAGGTCCCTCAGCCCTTCCTCCTAAGAGAGGTGCTCCAGTGTCCTCATCATCTTCGTTGCCCTCTGCTGGAGTCTCTCCAGTCGTTCCCTGTCTCTCTTGAACTGGGGAGCCCAGAACCGGACACAGTACTCCAGGTGTGGCCTCAGCAGAGCAGAGTAGAGGGGGAGGATCACCTCCCTCGACCTGCTGGCCACACTCTTCTCAATGCACCCCAGGATGCCATTGGCCTTCCTGGCCCCAAGGGCACACTGCTGGCTCGTGGTGAGCCTGTTGTCCACCAGCATTCCCAGGTCCTTCTCTGCAGAGCTGCTCTACACCTCAGCATTCAGCCTATGCTGGACTTCAGTAACTGTAAATAAATAAAATTCTAAGGGTAACCAAGAGCAAAACCTTCAGTTTCCATACATGAAATGCCTCTTGGCCTCTACATACCCAAACAAAAATAGAAGAGATAGCAAATACAAAACACACAGAGAAATTCTTGGAAAACAGAAACACTGCAAAGATAGACAGTTAAGCATGTTGTACAACGTTCTTATACAAATGCACAAGGCAGGTGCACTTCAGCATATTTTTCTACTTTCACAAGTTATTTCCAAGTTCCAGCATTATTCTCCTTCAACTGCAGAATATGTTCAAACTCAAAATTCCTGTAACACCACAGCGTGTCAGCAATCCTGATTTCTCATTTATCCAGGGCTGTAACTGGGCCATAAGTGAAGAACATAAAAGTGCTGCGCTTCCTAAATAAGCTTACTGGTCAACAAGAGTACCTCTCCTACACCGGAAAATTTACAAACTTTTACGGAGTGTTTAAATATTATATGCCGTCCTTGTTAGGTATCAT
Source organism: Steatornis caripensis (assembly GCA_013398225.1). Lineage (NCBI taxonomy): Eukaryota > Metazoa > Chordata > Aves > Caprimulgiformes > Steatornithidae > Steatornis > Steatornis caripensis. Next base: position 1,032,198 of record VZSC01017095.1, read on the forward strand.
AGCCCTCTATCAACTTGGTGCCTTTTCTAAATTCTGAAGCAACTCAAGATCAACACTGAGTGTACGCCTGATGAGCGTGGGATGCCATCCTCTGCCAAAAAAGCAGTAGTCTGCTAGTTTTAGATGAAATAGAAGCATAAAATGTTGCTAAAGTAAGCAATGCAAAGTAAGTGGGGGCTTAGGGGGGGGGAGGAGGGGAAAGAGAGGCTAAGCTCAACGCAGGTTTGCGTGCCCCTTTCCTGGGCAGAGACGGGTAACGAAGGAGAGTAAAGTTGGGAAGAAAAGACTGTGGGGGGAGGGAAGCAGAAAGAAGAGGAGCAGAGGGACTGCAGCTTCAAACTGACAACTTTCAACTTTGCCTACACCCACAGATTTGGTCCTCAATAATTCTCGTTAGAATAAGAACCAAGATGCAGCAGCCACATGGCTGTAGGATACCGGCATTCATCTTGGGGAACAGAAAGGATGAACACTCCTTCCAAACACAAACAGCAGAAAGCCACAGAAAGCGGCCACGCTGCACTGAAACCCTCCACATTCCTCACCTGGCACCACCAAACACACCCTCCTTCCTGTCCAGAAGCCCTCTGCCTGCCTGCCCTGGTGAGCCCTGGCTGCAGCCCCCTGCCTGCATCCCACCGGGGCTCCCCATGCCCCCAGACATCCCAGGCAAACCCTTGGCCAGCACTTCTGCGCTACAGCATTTCTTCCCGATACAGTTTGCTCCCAGAACAGGAGCAGGTTCTCACAGGGCAGATCGCAGGGGGCTGCGACGGCAAAGCTTGCTGTGCTGAACGCCGCAGCCGCTCAGACATGCCATCAAACCTGTGGTTGCTGTATCACGTTGTTACTGCAACCAGTCCTCCTGGGAGATTTTCCAGGCTCACCCTGTTAGGCAGAATGCTACCAGAGTAGAGCAAAACTAAGAAAGAATCACAGTAATAAGTATTTTAATTTTTACTTGGGGTTTTTTCCCCTGTTTTTCACTGGGGTAGGCAGAAGCAAAAGTTTTGCTTATTCAGTCACTATTTCCTTGATTAGTTTCCCCAATTTTTAACAAAAATTTACCTTTTTTTTTCTCAGCATAAACAGAAATTAAAACTCTCTCAAACTTGTGCTTCACGTTATTTAAAAAAAAAAACATAACTGGAGTACAATTTTTCTCAGATGTAGGAAGCCATGAAGTTGTAATATCCTCACTTTGAGACAGAAGGGAACGTTAGGGCTGTGTCATACCCTACATGCCGAAGGCGTAACAGCAGCAGTAAGCAATATAATGATCTTCCGTTTAAAACAATAACAAAATCCTTTGCTTCTCCCAACTTGTTCCACAAAAATCTTGTTACTGGAACAATCACTTTTCCAATCTGGCTCTCTCTTCCCATGCTGCATGTGAACCGAAGACAGGCCCGGTGCACAAAAACCACGAGGCCAGCATTGCTGTCGTCCATGTCTTTGCTCTCCTACCACAACCCTGGAAAGCATCAAGTTTGCCAGGCAGCGCTGCACCCCGCTTCCCTCCCAGCCCCACATCCCAGATTTAAGGGGCTGCACACAAATCAGTAGGCTGGAGCATGAGATCCAGCACCAGGAGGGAGGAAGCAGTATAAGCAGGAACAGGGACATAGGACCAGGAAGACGGGCACTTGGGTGCATCTTTGTGAAGACACAGGCCACAGCTTCCCTGTGAAACAATAACCTGATGCAGGTGGCTTTGGATTGAGCTGAAATAAGAAAGATTTGGTGTGCCTATTCCGTACAAGGGAGCCAGCCCAGGCGCAGCCCCACGTCCCGGCCGGCTGCTCCTCCTCCAGCGCTTGCTCCAGCCTAGCAGCGCCACAGGCTGCAATAGCAAAAATCAGCCCGGGGGCAGATGAATCCAAAACCATTACAGCTTGCAATTTGTTATCGTTTCACAAGTGACCATCGCAGTAACAGCTCCTACCTAGTCGGCAGCAAACAGTAGCACATTAGACGGCATCTGTTTATAGCAGACGACTCAGTTGCCAACCCACAGGCATAGGGTAACAAGCATGATTAATCTTGGCTTAAACTGAAGCATTGTTCAGGAGATTGGCCATCTCTTGTAAAATCTAATTATTAGAGACCATTTGCCATCTATTTCCGTAGCAACTTTTTTAGTTTGTTTTGTTCTATTTTAGAATTTTTTTCCCCTTCCTTTTTCCTTCTATCCTATTGTACTTACAGAGCCTTAAACAATGATCCACTCAAGCACAGCCATGGAAGTGGTTGGAAGGAACAAAGGCTGCTTCTGGCACAGCCAGTGAATCTGACTCTCCCTATGTACAGCTGTCTGCATATCTTCTGCAGATTTGCAGAGCACCAGAAGCTACTGGTTTCCCTGTGCTTCTCCTGTGCGTTGGATATAAAATACACTGCAGGCAGGAGTCTACTAAAGTTGTACTTGAAGCATTGGCTAAGGGTGAAGGTGAGTCACAAGCAAGTTCTGCAGCTAATCTTGCTAAAGGAATAGGCAGGAGAAGGCTGACCTGAAAATGAAGCAGTATGCACGAACAAGATGAAGTAAAAATAAATAAATAAATGTAACTCCAGGGAGGTGGTGCAGTGGAAGCAGAGTGTCTCAGGCTCCGCTAAAGAAGATTATTGCCACATCCAGCAGTTAGCACCCACCCAAGTAGTGTGCCATCAGCTTAATTCTCAAATGAGACTAGCAGAACAGCAAGACAGGATTAGACATGCTTGTTTTTAACCATTCATTTCTCTCTCTGGTGGAATACTATCAGCACAGCATTGGCATCAAAATTACTATCCTTCAGAATGTGCAGAGCGCATTTTTAATTTTACATGTAGCAGCTATGTCATATGGGGTTATTTCTATTTTAATTTAAAGCGGTAAAACATATTTAATCTGTTTTGAGAAAAGAACAAATTGATTTAGCGAGCAGTTCAAGGCTCTCCCTGGAGACACTCAACCACACAGCAATCTGGATATAAGTTCAGACTTCGCTAAAGTAATTTTAATTGTAGGTCATAAGAAATGTCAAGATACAAAACACCAAGGAATACTAAAACTTAAGCCATCATCTTTGATACTAACAAGTATCTCGTATTTGGCAGAAGAATATTTTTAAAAATCTGTATGGCATCCCTGCTTAAGCACAGCAGCGGAGCAAATGGCTTAGAGCTGTATGTAATACACGTGCATTATTTTTGCTGGTGGTGGGGAAAAAAACCCCAAAACCTACATTAAGGGAAAAATCCTGGGATGAAAGAAACTTAAAACACTACACTTGCGATTGTGATGGTGTATCTTCACCACTTGGTTTCATTAGACTAAACGTCTTTGTTTGTAAACAAAAAAAATTTGTTTCATTTTGATCAGAAAACGTTCTTTCCTAATACAATATGAAACAGGGCTGCATACACAGCAATACATGTATGCAGAAAGTGAGCACAAAAGCAAGGAAAGATAGTTTTTAAAGAAAACTTTAGAAACAACAAAAAAAAACCCCAAAGCCTTAAACACTTTCAGAGCTTTGTGCCTGGATTTTATAAGGAAAAACTCTATTTCACCTTAGCTAAAAAGTACTTTTTAAACAGTTTTTCCATGCGGAAACTACCCCCTGACTTCTGTCCTGTACTTTTGAGCTGGATCCCCCACTTTTACTAAAACCCTTTCATAGAACTTCGCTGAAATCAACGAAGTTTTCCTTTGTCCACTTGCTTCAAATAACAATGACAAGAGAGGGCTCTGACCTTAGGAGCAGAAAGCAAAAACCTCTCCAGTTTAACTTCTTAGAACAGAGGAAGTTAAAAATTAGGTGCATTCATTTTCAAAACCAATGGACAGTATCTAAGGGCTCTTACTAAACTATCCAAAGAAAACACATATAAGCCAGGACACGCATCTCCTTCTCCCACATTCTCCTATCTGAAATAAAGTTTAAAGGTCAGCAGTACGAAATCAGGGGCAGGGATTTTTACCATCCCTGCCCAATAACCTTTTCAACTTGATCAACATAGGAATTTCAATTCCTGCCATATATTCCACTCACAGGAGTGGAGATGAGAAGGGTATTTCCCACTTTCAGTTAAAACAGATTGGAACTCACCAGTGAACCGCTATTTGAACAGAAAGCAGTTCAAGTGATGTGCTAAACATCCATACTAAGGGAAACTAGTTCATGTGTGCAGAAGGGGGGAAAAAAAAAGTAATTTCAGCATCCTATATTGCTGCCAGTCAACTCATTAATCAAAAATTAAAAACACTAATTTCACTGGTTTTAGCCACCATCCCTAGCAGGTGTGCCAAAACCTATGAACAAACACGGATCTCTCTAAACGTGAAGGCAGGTGTTTCATACAAGTTCAAATCTATCTGCTGCCAAGTCCCTTTTCTTGACCTCCTTCACATCAGTCCACCAAATACTACCATACTCTAACCACCTTCTGTAAGGTTAAACACTGCGTACGTGCACATACACGCAAATCTACATCCGCACATGGTGTAGCGTGGGGGCTATCGCCCGCTCTGCCTGTGTGAGTGGTGCCGCTGTGCCAGGGAAGCGAGCAGCAGGAAAGCCGCAACACTGCAATCCAAGTAAGACGCATGCAAACACAATTTGAGAGATTCAATCCTTTTATGCAAATTAACACCATAGAAATAGAAGCACCAAAAGGAAAAATTGCACGGATGCCTCAGAGTAAGAGCCATATCTTGGGATTTAATAGCTAGAAGCAGTCTTCACCTCCATCTTCCCTTTAAATCATTTGGTCACAGCAGATGAGCGCTCCTTGTTGTCTATCACACGAGCCGTTATGCAAGTACGCCCAAAACTGGTAGCCCTGGATCCTGGTCTTCTGATCCCCTGGAGGGCTGCAGGGCAGGGTCCAGGGCCTCCCCTCACGCCAAGCCCTGCCAGGCTGCCCACGCTGGAACTCGAGGTCAGCAGCAGCTCGCAGAGGCAGCCAAGAACAGGCAACATTGCACAATTTGTGTTCTGTGTGGACATCTGAGCTGGAAAGACAGTCATTTCAAAACAAGCTGAAGTTTGCCTCGGGATCTTCTATCTTTTACTGCAGGCTGTTCTTAAACTGTTCCACTGACAGCATTTGTAAAACTTGGATTAATTTTCTGTGACACTGAAAGAGGGAGGGAGAGACCCTAAATAAAAGCCCAGCCCTGCCTCACCAACTTCACTCCTTGCATCCACATAAACATCCACTTGCTTCTCTCCCGTCCTCGAAAGCCCTTTCTCTCCAACGCACCAAAAGTTTTTAACCCATGTTAAAGCCGCTAGCATCCAGCCCCAACTCCGAACAGGCACTGCTGTGGCAAAGCCACTACTCTGTAGGAGGTAAAGCCCTGGAAAATCTTGCTCAGACACTCCGAGATGTGGCTGCCATTGACCGACCATCCACTGCGTCCCTCTGACAGAGAGGAGGCTCCCCGCAGCGGAACTGGCCGGGAGGCTCGTATCCGCACCTCCGCTTCACACGTGCGCGGGGTGGTTCAGTCAAAGAAAATGCATTTTTGTGAAGAAAGGGGACGGAGAATTTCAACAACTGAGGCAGAGGCAAACACTGCCTTCTGGCAGCTCCTCTCGGGTTGTGGGATGGACATCTGAGGAGGGGTGAATTAGAGGGAGAACAGCTGTTTGCTCAGTGAATGAGTCACAGGACTCGGCTATTAATTTTTCCTCCCAAGAGAACATGCCCCCATGCCAGCCCACCCACCATCCTATAAAACAAACAAACACATAATGGAGGTCAGGGAGCGGGAGCTCAGTAAGTGGAAAGGAAAAAAAGGGAAAGAAATACCCAAGCATTTAATATTTACATAAGAATGAAATGTTTCATTAATTACATACAGAATCAATTTGCAGCTATTTTCCTTAAATTTCTCAGTCAAACCCACAGATTTGAAGCACTTTGAACTGTGCTGCACCAGTAATTGTGGATGAATATTTTAGATCAGTCTTGAATCACTGTACTGCACACACCAAATGAACTAATAAGCTGCTCATGTGCGGACTACTAATGTATTTTCTTTCTTTCCTAGACAGATGGAGTGCAGTCTAGAATCAGTTGAATTGGCTACTGGGAATCTTCAGAAAGGCTTAGAAAAATCTTCAGCTCTACTGTTTTGTTAAAAATACCTCTCAATAGCCTGCATACATTAAAAAGGAGGCAAGAAGATGCAGAAATACACAAACAAGTTTACAAAGATACGAAGGAAGACTTGGACATTTCACGTGACTATAGCAACCTCCAGAGAGTGACAACAAATAGTGCATTGTGAAACGTTATTACAGGACTATCAAAAAGACGGACATCCTTGCCATCTATATGATATTTATCACAATACAGCCATTTATGGGCAGTTGTTTTAAATCACATACAGTGGCATATCAGTTTTGTAATCTGACAGATGTGTTCTAGTTTACAGAAGCATCTGTTGAGTCATCAGGACATCGGAGTAGATAATTGCACTTTGGGGATGCTTTCAGAGATTAAAAGTTCCCTTATTTCAAGCAAATTTTAAGTGTCCTCATAGATTAAACTCCTTTTTCATAGAGAAAATTAACATATGCATCCACACTCCAGAGAAATTAACGTATGAAATGTAAAGAATATCTTCCCTGAGGGATTATCTGTTTTCTTCCACCTCCTGTACACCCTGCCTCACACTGTGCTAGGCAATGTGGAAGAGAAAACAAAGATACAACTTGAATAACACATAATTCTGAACGATAAACTAAGACGTGACCTACACTGTCCGGGCAGAGAACACAGAAGAAGCTGCCTTCGGTCAAGAACTTTTAAAAAATATGTTACTGCTGAAAACTGCTAATGATGTCTGCTATCTCTTTTGACAAAGCGCTTATAATTTCAGAAGCTTTTATTACTGTTATTACTATTATTACTTTTATTACTGTTTATTCTAAAAGAAACGCTGTACAGGCTGTATCTTTCACCACCCACAAGAGTATGGACAAGCCAGAACCATCCACAAGATTAAACATGGGCTGGGACATCAAGCCACCCCACCCCACCCCCATCTGAAGTTGCATCAATTGCTTCTTATATGCAGAGCTAGGGACTGGAAGCAAGCAATCTCCGTTCATACACCCAATTATCCAAATATTTGAATTAAAAAGATCAAAAACCCTCATGGAAGACTCCTGTGAGTTTTCAACATGTGTGAGCAGATTCAATCTTTCCCACGCCTCCAACCTGAATTTCCTTGCAACCTTCTGGCCTCCATAGCAATAGGAGAATTAAGGAAATGTAATTCTTAGGAAGAAGAATCCATCACATAAACTTTGATTAGAAACAGTTTAGCATTGGATTTTATGTTTGGTTGGTGTTTTACCAAAAAACCCACCACAACAAAATGAACAAACCAAAAAAAGGTACAAGCGACTCTCTCAGACGTGACTGAATCTGTCCGGCCTGTAGCTCACGAACCCCAGGGTTCCCATGATTCATTCTATGCACTATTTGATTTCACTCAAGAAGCAATCATAAAGCTAAAGTGCGAGTGCATAATCGTACAAGACTACAGATACCAACACTGCATCTGGGTTTTGCTTTCCATAAATCCTAGAGAGGCAGCACACCTCAATCTAACTGGACTGTTGCTGTCTAGTGCAGAGCAAATCAAACTTGAAGCGAGAGTGTAAAAGTTGAGACAAGCCCTGCAATCATGACTATGCTTTAAAAAGGTCCCATACTTTTGAAGTTACAGCATACTCCCTTGCTGCTAAACTGAACTGAGACTGCTGTCTCAGTCGCATTAAATTATTAGCTAATTAGCCCTGAGTAAGGACAACAGTGTGTTGATGCTGGCAAGCTGTGAAAAGAACACTTCAGCAAAGAAGATCAATAGCATTTTTGTCTGGCTTACAATAAGAAAACTGCTGGCCCAGGTTATGAGTTTAAGCCATTTTTCATTTGGCAGACAAGACAGCACTACTGACAGATCAATACAGTAACTTTATGATAGGCTGCTGCTCCTGCAGATGGCAGGATCATAAACAGGCATCATTTTTAAAGCCTGGAGCAATCCATTACTTACAAACTACCTGACCTTTTATAATATTTAGACATTCCCACACAAAAAGGAAAATCAGAAAACATAAGAGTGAAAATCAGGAGGATTAGCTGTCCTGTAAGACAGAAGGGAGTATCAGCTGTTTGAAAGTCGGCATTTAAAGCAGCAAGCTTCCATGCTATTTGGGAGATCGCACTAAAGCCGCAAGGTTGGCATCAGGTAACTACTTATCCCTTCAAAGAGAAAATGTTATTGGCGATCAGGTCTTATTTGATGCAATTTTTTTATCTCTAAAGTTATCTGGGATAACAAAAGAGCCTATTTATTAATCTTAAAAAAAAAAAAACACAAACAAACCCCTTTAATGTGGGCTTAAAACATTAGAAACGAGTGGTCATTTTTCCCATATTGCAATACACAAGCGGTGGCATTTGCACTTGTGGTTTGTTATTTTGCACCAGTATTAGGATTGCCTATAGCGTCCCACTATTTTAACAAAGGCAAACAAGAGGAAGGTTTTATAATTCTAGTGCTTTTATGGTAAGACCTCTAGTTGAAGCCAATGTAAAGGACAGCACCTTAATAAATTATTCAGGTCAGATCTTCAGCTGAGGACACAGGTGGAGCATCTGGCCCTACATTTACAGTCATCTTTTCACTATAAACATGAAATAACCACAGAACATGGTGAATTAATCATACAACCGGCTTGCCTCTGCCTCCCCGGCTGAGGCTGGTTTGTGTCAATTACTAGAGAAATATCTGCTTAAGCAGGAAACTAATTTTGCAAAAGCACATTGAGTTCGCAGGCTTTCATCAATACTTTTTGGTTGCTGCAAGTAACTAATTAACGTTAATGTCAACATAAAGGATAGAAGAAGGAGGAAAATATTAACGAGCACAAAATAAAAACTGAGCTGGCTGCTTCTTCCCCATACAGTACTGCCGTGCAACTGGCTTCCAGTCCGTGCCTGAAAAACGAGTTGTTACTAATTTGGTCACTAATTTTACCTTGCATGATGTAAGCAAGCAGCGCTACATTTCCCCCTTAACTAATGCCAATTATGCACAGCATTAGTCCAAAATACAGCAGAATAGCACACAAACCAGAAGTCTTTTGAATGGGCTCCACTTGTGCTAAGAATAACTCGGCGCACATGCACGCAATGCTAAATCTGCCAAAGAGCTGCGTTGCTCCAAAAGTAACCCCCTTGCGCCTTCTACAAGATCCTATATACATCAAGCTGTGTTAAAGCAGGAAAACTAGGTGTTGAATCTATTTTTAAAACAAATTTAATTTCTTTAAACTCAAACTGTTTCAACAGTTTCACCTTTATAATCTCACCTCCTTCCAGCTTGTACAATGGCTCTTCATACCAACCACTCTTAGACGTGCTGGCCACCATGCCTGCCAGCCACCAACACTTGGGTTTCAACCCAGAGACTCTGCCAGCCTACTGCAAAATCACTGGCGCAAACACACAAAACAGCAGCCCACAACTCCGATTCGCAGGACACAAAATATCCTTAGAGATGAATCCCCTGTAATCAGGCTAAACAAGATACTAAATAAACTCAGTAACTTGGATTTTGTCATTTGGGATTTTGGGGGTTTTTTTTTGTTCTTGGGTTTTGGTGTTTTGTTGTTGTTGTTTTTTTTTTTTAAATAAGCTTATGGTTTTGGTTGCAAAACCCCCAGTTATTTGTAAAAAAAATACAAATTGCAGCACTCAGATAATTACTGATGCTTCTTTTACAGTGCCTCAACGACACCGTTCCAATTCTAAGCTAATCCAAAGCACTTCACTCGTGCCACAGCGTACGGATGGAGGTAGCAAACCCACGCTGGCTGTTCCAAAACACCGGCCCAGCCTCAGCACACCTAGGACACGCATCCCATTTCAGCTGACTGCCACCTCTGGGAAGGATTGAAGGGGACTGGGTCTTCTGGAGCTTGGTTGCATAAACACTAGCTAAAAGCAATGTTGGGAGGAGTGATCACGTAACCTGGCATTGGACTACCCGAGGAGCGTGTTCAAAGAGGGGCGAGAGCATCAGCCTGGAGTAAAGGGGAAGAGAGCCGCTCACTCAAGAAGTAGGAGGCTGTGCTCCTCCTGCATCCAGAGTTACGATTACTTGCTTTTTGGTGCAATGACTCCCTAGTTTGTATTTTCTTCAGCACTTTAACCACTTTTATCCCACTCCTCCACCGAGCATACTTCTGTATTTCCACTTCTTATGTTTTTTCTTCTTTTCCCTATATCCTATTAGATCTAAGTTCCAATACACTATTTCCTTCTCAGCAAGGTCCTCACCACCATTTCGACTATTTCTTACTTTTCCTCTGTCCCTGCTAAGTTCTAAACTACACCCTTCATCCCAGATAAGTCTCTGCAGATTCCTGTCCTGTGCCTTCTTTCAACCAAAGAAGTCCTTCCCTGGACTTCCTGTACTAAGAGAGTTTTAGTCATTAGGGACATTAACTCTCCTTATTGCTATTGTCCTATTAAAATGACGTGATCCTTGTCTGAAGATAGCACACTCTGAGCGGGTTTATAGACTTTAACATTGCCACCAATGAAGCGAGATCCCACTGAGGACCTTCACAATTTCTCGTTGAAGAAGTTGTACGTAAGTGACAAATCCACAAACACAAATGACCATGCAGCAACTTTGCTACTGTTCAAGAGGTTAATTAAGTTGAAGGGAAAGAAAACCAAATGCAGGCTTCCAAAACCACGAACTTCCTTGTCATTATTGTTCCAGACTCCAGATTAGCTACAGAAACCATACACACCACCTTATTTTTTTTCTTCCCTAGCAAAATCTTGCTTGAAAAGCTATGTCTTAACACTTGCTTCGCATTCATCCAAAAAAACCCTAGCTCTTTACTTTATATTTTGGATGTTGCATGTGAGATACACCTACTTCAGACTTTGCCATTGTAATAAAACTATAAACTATCAGTTAGATAGTAAGGCATTTGTGAAAGGCAGAATCTCTTCATTACATACAATGCCACAATCATATTTAACTCCATGATGGTGACCAGAAGGCAAGATCACAATTCATATATTAATAACACAAATAAGGAGACTAAAATAGTGCATTCACATTAGACATTGTTCGTACAACCATGCACAAGAGCCAATCCTTTCAAGTGGAATAAAGTGAAGGTATTATAATTAGAGAGTTCATAATGCCATTTAATCAAGTGTGAAGCTGGAGCACAGCGGGTTGTATACCAAAGACAAAAACACATGAAGCAGTACAATGCCGAGTGCGAGAAAGGGCACACATATTCTTCAGGGAAAATAACAAGTTACTACAAAGCCATGTTTGTTTTCGAGTACTCAATCAAGGGATTTTGCATACTAGGTAATTCTACATCATGAAAATAAGTTATTCCATAAATTGCAAATGAAACATGACCACAAAAAGTCTTTTGATTCTTACAGACAGAAAACCCCACATTTGATTTCTCAATTTGCAAATTAATTCTTCATAGTTTCATTGGGAGAATTAATTATACTTCAACAATATTATAATTATTTTTCTACTGCTGCTTATTATTTACAAAGTGCTTTACAATAACTGAGCAGTTTCCATGACACCTCTAGAAGTCTCCGTGTAGTGAGGCTGAGACAGGAGTATGCTGAGCTATCAGGAGAACAGCAAGGGCCAAGTGAAATCAGGAGTAAAACCGAGGACTTTTCCATAATCAGTCTGTTTTCCCAGGGGTCACAGTATCCTTGGCACACCTATCACGAGATGCTTCTCACAGTTAAGATCAACGCTACAACAGCTCCTTCCCGTGTCTCAAAACCAGACTGGGAACTACCCTGATCCTCTTCCATGAAACAGAAAAATGTATGCTTAAAAAAAAGAAAGGTAGTCAGAAGTCACCCGTGCAAATGAGAGGGATCAGACACTCACTCGTGTGTTTTAGATTAGCCTCCTGACCAACCTGGAAGATCCCACACAGCTACCTGCCCAGGACTCATGTCGTTGGTTGGCAGGAGGGAGCACACCACACAAGGAAGGATCCTAATGACAACGGCTGCAGCTACTACTCATTCCCCTTCCGATACACCAGAGATGTCCAGCGTTATTCTCTACAGAAACAGAGTAAAGACTGCTCCTGTACTAAGTAGTCCTTGTTTCACCACCCCATAACAATTTTTATGAAAACATGAAAAGAAGTTTCTATTTTATGTACGGAGAAACTTGCTTGACAAACATCGTAAGCCAGGAGCACAACCACTGGATGTTCCCTGAAAAACATGTGGGATTTCAGGCACAAAGTGGTATGGTACAGTTGTTATTTATTTCACAGATGCAGCTAAGAAATCCTACAGACCTTAGCTCGATCTTCATTTGGGGTCTTCAGAGTCCAAACAGGATTTTTCATTATAATACATAATTAACAATAAATATACCAAATGTTATGTATCCAAGTTATCAGGTAAGTGTAACTTAACACACAAGTAGCATCAGGAAAATTAAAGCAAAAAAATGACGTGGCAGCACAGAGCTTCAAAAATTACTCTTGGACAAGCATCTTCAACTGAAGTGTTATTTAAACATTTGTTACGTAGGTAACAGCACATTCTCAAATGACTGCAGATCAAGAAATAAAAAGGTCTGAATTAATACAGGGTCTCATTTAACACCCATTAAGGTTGCCAAAAAAATACCCATTGGCTTTAGATAGCATTGAGCCGTACCCTAGTCACACTACTACGCAAGTTTCCTGCGCCTTTCAGCTTATTTGTATGACAGTTACACAGCCAGCTGTTCCCAAAATCACAAGATACAACCATCCATCTGCCTGGTTATTCTTTGCGGACAACAGCTCAACACTCCTAATGGCTAAAAAAGGACTTTGCAAACTAGGAGTCAATTTTATCATAACCTCTGGAGTCCCACTCAACCTTTGTCATCTCCAGAGAAGCACTGTGATCAGGGGCCGTTTATCTTACCTTATTTTCCAAGCTTACAGACCGGTTTCTTCCTTCTCTGCCCACCATGCTCAAGTCCTTTTTCATAATTGCATATCAAAATGAAGGAAGGAAGTCACAGAGATCACATGCTTCTAGCACTTACTCCCAAATGGCTTATTAATTTAAGAACTTGTACTGGTTTTCTTGGGTCATTTACACATTTAAATTACTTGGAATGAGCATCCCAAAAGTCACTCTGTTCTTGTGGAGGGAAAAAATGAGATGTTAGCTTTGTTTCTTCCTTTAAAGCATTATTTTACGTAAGATTTAGGAAAACTTCCCCCTCATCTGCACTCTAAAAATATTCTTAAAAATAAGCAGGAGAAGGCTCAATGTGCCTAAGACACACACAAATTAAAGTACACCAAACAAATGTCAGGACAAACAGTTTAATCCACACTCAACAGATAAACATCGTAATTCACAGCTTTGAAATGGATGAAATGTAAGTCTATTCTTTATTAGTGGAGATAAATGTTTGTCACCTAGATCTCCAATATGCTGTTCTTCTGTAACTATGAGGTATATTCCCAGGTCAGTCTGTGGGAGATGTAGGCAGACAATGTTAATCCTAGCGCAAAACTTAAGCAACATGAATCAAGTCGAAGTGTTGCAGAACATTTTAGCCACAAGCAGTAGCTCCCATAAAACAGGACATAGTCAAGATAAAAATCATGCTGTTCTAATATCCTTAGGGCTTTATCCTGCCAGCACTAACTGATAGTGTTGCTTATGAGAGATACATTTTTGTCTTTACTGTTGCTCGGCTCTGCCAGTATCACAAATCCTTTATTGAAGTGGGTAATTTTAATAAACACTTAATCTCTACTGCTTTTGACTGAAATTGTGTCACAATATTAAACTGTTTAGATTCCCACCCATTTCAACTGTGCTTACATGCGCAGTGTTGATTCTATAAAGATCCCGCAGGACCATTTACACCAAAGAGCATGTTGGCTATACTGATTAGAGACTTCAAATGCCATTAATGTCTGTCAAAAAGGCTGCAGCACCTTGGTTTCGAAAAGCAAGCTTTTTAAGAGATGCAAACTGACAAACTCAAAAATTAGCACCCAAATCTAAACCTGGAGTTCGTATTTCCTGTACTTTTAATAGAAGAATTTCATTTTATCAGTTTCTATTGCTCTGTTAATTTCTATTTAAAATATTAGCCCTTTACTTACACCATAGTTTGTTGTTAATGCTTTGAAGCGAAAACCAGACACAGCTGTTTGACATGGACTAAGACTGTGTAGCATACATTTCAAATAAACGGGTGTTACACATCTGAATGCATTGTATCACATCTCTTAATTTTTTTTCCCAGTCATTCTAATTTTCCCTAAGGCAAGACACTAGAATAATCACTTTATTATTACATTTACTGACAAAAATCCTCAGAAGGTGGTAACATTTTGATCCCATTTGATTACATTTGTCTTAATAGATCCTAATGAAAACACAAGTAAGTCCTCTTTCTTATCACTAATTCTCATCAATTTCAACAGTCACTGTAACTTAACCACTCAAAGGGCTTTAAAGCACACATGGAGTACAAATGAAATAGAACTTGCACTGCCTTACACTTAAACCTTTAATCTTGTTCACTGAACAAGTTTAGGGTACCTCTAAAAACAGAGTCCCGAGAGAGAGTTGTCACAGCACGAGCAGGGCTTAACACTGCTACAACGCTGACGACGCGGCAGCAGCCCAAGGGAGACAAGACCCAGGAAGCCGTCCACCCACGAGCTCGCAGCCTAAGCAAAATCTAACAGACAGGATGTACCTCGAAGCTCATAAAAGAAAATAAATAAGACTATTATTACTGACTGACTTTTTGCCGACACTGCAGAAGTATTGAGTTGTTAGGTGGGATTTGAGCAGAGAAAGCAGGGAAAGGGACATCTTACAAGGAAGATGCGGCCCGTGTGGAGAACGTGATGCCAGCAAAGGTGTGAAGACTGTCGTGGGAGAAGCAGGTGGCCAGAGCATCA
Source organism: Steatornis caripensis (assembly GCA_013398225.1). Lineage (NCBI taxonomy): Eukaryota > Metazoa > Chordata > Aves > Caprimulgiformes > Steatornithidae > Steatornis > Steatornis caripensis. The sequence continues at coordinate 1,047,233 of VZSC01017095.1, forward strand.
AGCTTCACACTGCTGAGGATACAGCCTTCCAGCAAGGACAGTCACCTACAGGTGCTCACATCCACTATGCCCAAGATTGCTCTGGCAAATGAAAGAGAAGCGCACCGCTCAGGTTGGTAGCTGTCGTCTGTATTTCCCTACCCGATGCCACCTTCGGAAAACAGACGTCCTGACGTGAGAAATCAGAGTAGCCCACAAATGAGCCAACTGTGCTGAAATCTGGTTTGACTGCAGAGGTCAGGACAGCTCATCAGCCAGCTGCTCTGCTATGTAAGTGTAACGAGACACCCGCAGCTTGCTGCCCCTCCAGTGTAATTGCACATCTTGTTCTTTGTAATCATGCTTACCACTTATATGCTGCTGTAGAGACGTAACTAATCCTCACAGACCCCACTGAGAGGCAGGCAGAAAAGTATTACCAACCCCATTTTACAGATGGAGAGAAATATATATTACCTACAGGAGTCAGTTAATGACTGGAATAACCTGATGCACTTCTGCGGGCCTGGGAGGATTCAGCGGCCAACTTGGCCAACAGAGGTCAAGCCATTTGTCAAAAGCCATAGGGTGTTACTGTGAGATACAGGAAAAAAAGTCTCATGGCACCGAAACCAGCTTTGTTTTCAAGTCACCATACAAACAATACTCAGTAAATACCTGTGGTGGGTTGGTTTGGATGGTTTTTAGGGGTGTGGGTAGAGTTTTGTGGTTGTTGTTTTGGGGGTTGTTTCTTTTTAAACCAACCCATAAAGGCCTCTAATCAACAAGAAGCTCAAAGAAAACTACACCTTTTGCTACAGGTCCCCAAGTGGAAGGAAAGAAACTCCCCACAATTTGATTCATTCTGAAAATAATTACAATTGCTATTTGTTTTCTACAGCATCCAGAAAATACCACAGTAGCTGCTACCAGAAGAGAGACGGTTACTTACAAATGAAATGCATAATATGTGAAAAACAGAGGCAAGCACCATACAAATGATGCGATACATATATATACATATATACACACACAGAGTAAATCATACAACAAGGAGGCAGCACAATATATTTTTCTCTCTTTTGTTACTAGGCTACATATATTACTCTGAAATGCCAGGGTAGGTGTGGAAAAAGTTTAAATCATCATTTTCTATTACTTTTAAGGTCTCAAAGTTAAAATCAAGCAAACATAACTAGCTATTTCTGTGTTTAAAAGCACAAATGATCAGTAATAATCAATTAACACTCCAAACTTCCAGGGCAATCATGAAATGATGTTATTTGTTCTTTAAACTCTTCTGATATACTTAGATTACATTTTCCATCTCTCCTACAGATTTAGCATTGCTAGGAACATTAGGAATGGAAAACGATCTTATTAGTTTGGTTTAAAAAATCATCTGACTCCAGAAGGCAAGGTTTTAAATAAAATTATCATCACTAGGCCAAGAGTCAGGTTGGGGAACTGACCCCACTATTTTTAGATCCATTGCTATTCCTCAGTTCCCTTTTCAGTGTGCACTGAACATCAAAACAGGAGTTACACAGCTTACAACCCTGCACTAAAGTTGCTTCTCATTAGCAGGAAACATTCACAAGGCCATTTTAAATCACAGTTCTAGCCATATTCACAGACAGCCACACCAGTGCAGCAGCTAACTAGATAAACTTTCCCCTCACACCATCTTTATGCCACTGTGAACTTTCCCATCCTTTGGTGATGTTCACTTTTTTAACTCTCTGCTTTAACAAGAGGCAGCAATGTTATTTTTCGTCATCCTAAAAGGAATCCTCTCTAACTGTTTTAGACTAGGGTGGGAGGTGAAAGAACGAGAGGTTTTACCTCAAAAACTAAGCTATTTGCTGTCAATCTGAGCTGCAGCTGTTCCAGCCAGGCCTTCCTCAGGTCAGGCACCAGCCAGAGCAGCACACCTCCCTTCTCAGCCAAGGACAAACAATTCAAATACTTGCTCCTCTCATGCATCTGTACAAAACAAAATGCATTATGCTTGCTTGTTCATTGCTTAGTTTTAGGACCTCTACTGAAGGGCACATGTCCTGGTTTGACCCAATGCAGTATTCCAGCCCACACACATCATGCTCAGTACAAAGCTGAGGGATCACAAGGGTCACTTTTATGGCCAGGGGCCTGAGGGCACTCATGGGCTCTAACGGCCCTAAGCAGCCTCACCTGGTGCTTCCACCCACACCTGTGGCCCAGGAGCCTATGTAAGCCCAGCATGGGGCTGTTGGGGGTGGGGTCCTGGTGATGTGGCAGGATCCTGCTCTCCAGCTCTGCCCACCTCCTTGCTCAGGAGTCCAAGGAGGACTCTGCCCAATTCTTCTGCCTTAGATCCTGATCTGTGCATTCCTGAATCCAGCTCCTGTCTGCTGCTGAGTACAGTCTGGGACTTCCCTGCAGTGTGCCCCACAGTGTCCAGGCGATGTATTGTCAGCAAGGCGGGAGCTCGATATTGTTTTTCTATATATTTGTATATATTTCATTATTATTCTTTCTATTACTATTGTTATTGTAGTTAGATTAAAGCTGTTTTAACTTTTCCAACCAGTAAGTCTCTTTCCCCCCTTTTGAGGAGGGAGGGGGTTAACAAAGAGCATCTGTCCCCCGTTTAACATCCAGCCCAGCTTTAAACCATGACAACGCACCAAGGTTTTGTGGAAGGCACCACATTTTGGCTTATTTTCTGCTTGAAGATGCCAGCAGGATTCATTACTGTTAACTACCTGCATGCTAAGAAAATACAGTTTTCTTCAGCAGATATAGGATTAAATATACCTTACACAATTGAACTTAGAAGACACGAAGTTGAATTATGTGACCCTATATATTCCAAACCCAAAAGTAACATTAAAAAATTAACTGGTTTAGATAATCAATCCAGCTTGTTTACTAAACCATCTGGCTAACAGCCAAGAGATGGCAATTTCAAGTTTTATAGATTCACCCAGAAATACAAAAATCCATTTTCTAGAAGAGGACTCAATTCCCCAACGCCTTAAGTTAAAAGAAACACAGAGGAATTCTGCCTTTTTCCGATCTTTTGTTACACAGCTTTACAGTCAAAACACACATCCTGGGATGAATCTACTCACCTGCTTACACTGCCTTTCATGTTTCCAGGTGCACAATTTGCCTACCAGTTTTTAGGGATTATGCAAATAGTTAATAACATCATGTGGCTTCAACTAGTAGGAGGAAATCCCAGATAAAATTGCTCACGAAATGACCTTTATAGCTTTCCTTTAGCACGCAAAATTAAGTGGGAAAGTCTTTTAATGATCATATGTGCTTTTTAAGTAACATCATTTCAAAAGGAAGAATGAAAATTTTTAAAGAAATAAAGCTGACTTTACAAACATCACAAAGACAGTTGACAGACAAATCAGAGGACAGTCTCCAAGCAATCTAGTATCAAAGTGCAGAAACATAAAAAATTTCTATACATTGTAAGGCCCGAGAAGACTACAGCAGCAGTCCTCTAACTAACCATCATTCAGTACTGCAGGGGTCTCTGAGCCATAGCGCAGTAGGGTCACTCTTGGATTATACAGCACGTAACAGATTTGATAAGCTTGTTACAGATATAAGTGTATGTATACTATAGGTAATTAGAAGCCTACTAAGATGATGTAAGAAAAAGTCAGAAAATACAGGGGTTTCTGTTGTCTTTTACAACATGAAAGTATTTCTTCTTCCAGTGAAAAGAATTTTGACTTCTCACTGGAGGACTGTAAACCAAATTCATCAGTTTTTTTTTTCTCCCAGCAAGCCAAAGACTGGCAGGGTGGGGTGGGTGGGCAGGCAAAAAAACCAACCCAAGCCCACATGGGTAGCTTCAGACACCCAATACGCAACTGAACATTTTCCAGGACCAGCTACCATGTAACAACACTGGAAGTTTTATGCTCAAAGGATCTCAGACCCAGCAGTACAGCAGCGAAAGGGTCAAACTTGTTGTACCACATCAGGGAACTTTGCGACTGTGCTGTGAGCCCAAGCAGGGCAGCAAGGCAGGGCAAAGCTTGCAGGTCTGCACCCAGCCACAGCCGTGCAGAACAGGACACACCAGCCTCTTGCCTTAGTTTCCCCACCTGAAGCAACAACATTTACGACCTCACACCATTACACCAAAAAGGTTAAGTCATGTATGCAAAGTGCTCTTAAAATGAACGCACGCTTTGTTTCTCTCCTTTCAGCAATGGCAGTCACCCTCGCAGAAATCCGAGTAGCCAGGAGCTTCCTATTCAGCCAGTTACAAAAGTCACAGTTCTCTCGATAGCTCTGCGTGACCCACTTCTCCACCTTGAGCCTGCTGCAGTAGTATTTAAATGTCGAGGAGTTTATCGGTATATAACTGAAATGTTAAGGGGGGAAGCATATTAGTGGGGACAGGAAAAGGCAAAATTTATGACACATAAAAGGCACTGCTTATTCAGATGAAATTTATTACAGCTCATTTGAGTTAAAATATCACATATGTATGAGACCTTAATGAAACCGTAATCCAGATGGGAGCGGGCAGAAGACCGAGCGAGCTGCGCGCTTGTGCAGAATTTGCTCCTGGAGCCTGGCAGGCAGAGACGTAACCGGCTGCGTGTTTGCGTGTGTGTTCGGGGCCGGCAGCAGCAGCGTAAAAATAAAGATATCTATGGCCCTGGAAATTAATGGGAGGAAGTGAGTTGTGGAAACAAACCGACAAAGGAAGTCATATCAAAGGTTTCAAATCTATTCAATATTAGACGTTGTGGGGTAAAGGCACAATGAATCACAGCTGATTAGTGCTAAGACTAGCTCTTATTGCCTGCACGTACAGCAAGTTGCAAGACAAACCCAAACTCTGCGGGAAGCTTCAGGGCTTTCCAAGACAAAAATGTGAAAACAGCTATTTCCATAGAAAGGGCTCTTCCGCAAATTGCTTAAACAAAGTGGTTTCAGTCCATTCCATCCCTTACACAGAGCAGCTGTGGAGGTCTCCACTTATCCTTCATGTAACTGAGGCATGGCTACCCTGCTGCTTGTTTGCAGATGAAGGAGAACAGCAACTGGATTCTTGTTTAGTCCTATTAAACATGTAGTGGTATAAGCAGAGCACAGGGAGTCTGGCCACCGGCCCTTTCCGCTGAGGCTGCAGGTGGCTCACTAGCCAAGACACACGTAGACATGCACAACCCTGCACAAGACGCACAAAAAGCAAACTTCTGAGTCTTCCTTTCAGAGACTTTCCGCACTGCTGCCTCCATCCCCTCTTGCACATCTCTGACCAGCACAGGGCTGTACAAGAGAAGTTCTCAGAAATAAAGGCGGCAACATCAAGAGACATCAGCCTAGCTCGTTTCACAAATTTTAAATTCCTTCAAAACCATCTTTCCCCTGTAGTTCACCTTGCAAATACAACATGTACTATGCACAGCTTTGTTTCAGTTCACCAATACCCCTACTGCATGAAAGATTTCAAATACTGAATTATGGAAGTCATGGTTCAAAGCACCTATTATCGGTTGACTGTGTTATCAAGAAATATCATTACTGAATATTTATTTCCTAGATTAATTTCTGGACAGCAAAATAGATGCCTTAGCATCAGCTAACCAGGAAGCCTGAAGGCAGTGTGACAACAGACGTAGGAGCCACTATTGCGTCAACAATTCACACACGGTGCTACAGACGGCTGGAGCTTGGAGACCAGCAAGAGCAATTGTCTTTGTGATAACCACATCAACTGCTCCCCAGGTAAAGCTTCTCCTAGAACTCACTGGTGTGCTCTATTTCATAGAAAAAAAAAAATCTTCCTCTATTTCTTGGCTTTATTGAGAAAATAATTTAACCACAAAAAGTTATACCAATGCTAAAAGCTCAGACATAAATAAAGCAGGACATAAGTTCCTGCAGAACACAAGACAGATGGTCAGGGACAGACAAACTTAACTAATTTCCTTCACTTTGAACGAAGTAAGAGATGCTCAGAAAACCCATGAGGAGAAATATTAAATCAATACTCTGAGTATGTTTGGCTTACGTCCCTTCATGAGCCTCATACTCTGTTAAAACTGTAAGCTGTTACTAATAGTGTTACTTTTGAAATAAGTAAATGAACTCGCACTTCAGAGAGACTCATTTCTCCATACGTCCACATGATCGCAGGTATAGTTAGAGCTGTCTAACACGCGCGATAGCATTAGCAACAATGGGCAGAATTTAGGAAGTCTTGAAATGAATATGCCATACAAAGAACAGAGTGTTGGCAGCTGAGCAGGCAATAAGTCTTAACTAAAATGCAAGTTTACAACAGCTAAATTGTATTTATACTTTCACATTACTATTCTATGAAATATAACATGTCTCCTGTACTGAAAACACAAACTTTTTGGAAAATAACAAAAATTCAGCTCATTGTCAGTGAATATAGTCCAAGTGTAAGAAACAAGATGGCTTAATATTTGCCCATGCAAAAAAGATACCAAAAAACAACATACCACACAAAAAACACCAAAAACCCAATCACTATCCTGTTTTCATCCTTCTTGAGGTTCCTTAATTCAGCATAATGCTGGTTGTAACTGCTTTGAATTATTATACCAAATGTATAATTTCACCATGAGTTTCATTGTAAGCAATGTTTACATCCCCTGGAGTTTGGTGGTTATCTGAAAAGTACTTTCGCTCTTTTTCAGTTTTAAGGCACATTTCGAGCCTTTCCGTTTGCCAACACTGCCTAGAATATGTTCCCACTGAAGCCGCAAAAGCCAGTAGGCAGAAGATTTTCCTCTAGGCAACTTTTCCTGAAAAATTTCAATAGCTTGACTTGCTATATACAAACATCTTACATTGGTAATACTGCCTGGTAAGCAATGCCACCTCTCCGAGTCTAGCCAAGTGCTGCAGTACTATTCCAAAATGTCTAGAAAGGGGCAAGGTGTCAGATTCCTGGCCAGCCGTGGGCTTGGTGGCGCTGCCTTGAGCTCTGCAGTAGAACAGATAGCGAATTACTAGACTTTGAATTTTCAGCATCCCTTTTAAACTCTCGCTCAAATAAGGAAGCGTCCCTAGATAAGCAAAGGAGCACACACACACACTCGCAAAAAGTAGATGCTATGATTTGTGCTAACAAGACAGAAATAGTAGCATGACCAAGACCCAAGTACACGATATGACACGTACAGCTGTCTAAATAGCTCTGCTGTCGGTGTCACTGCGTGCTAATGGCATTCCCTTCTGCTTGGCCTCGTCTCTCCGCTTTACACAGAGCTTAAAAATTCAGGCACTTCCAGCTCCACGTCAACTGAACTACTCAAACAAATAGGAAAAATAGGTACAGAACTAGTTAAGATTTCACTCATTTTGGAAAGGATTCAAGACAGCTTGGATCATATGGCAAGAAACCAGGTATCTCTTATTTCTCCAGTATTAAAACGTGGTGGCAAATTTTTATTTTCTTTCCATCCTTACGAAGGTCTTTTTCAATGGAAAATAGGTAGGAAAGAAAAAGCATTTACATCTCCTGTACAGAAACAATTAACGTAATTTTGCAAAAACACCAGCAGAGGAATTTCTAACTGTTTACATGTCATCTCCACAAGAAGATGTTTTACTGGAGAAACTACTTTCTGGTCATGTACTGCACACATTTTGTGCACTACTTTTATGTTTGAAGTGCCCTAGACAATTTCAAGCATGTGAAAAAGAATCAGAAATAGCCCCAACGATTTACCAGTCCAGCAGAGGTATGCCATGGTGCTGTGATGTCTTTTTTTTTTTTTTTTTTTTTTTTTTTTTTTAAAAATT
>VZSC01017095.1:1055193-1120259 GCA_013398225.1 Steatornis caripensis
CTGAATTCCAAGGGAAAACACATTTTCTTTATTTTGAGATTTATACTCAACTCTAATTGTGTTGTAATCCCAGCATAATGTGGTGGATCCAGCACCCCTGCCACTTCAGTTCCTCACAGCACCCATGCAACCAATAAGATATGAAGAGCTAAAGATATCAGCCAAAAGACCTTCCTTCTCTAAGCGATTATGTGCCCCTACAACAGAATCTACTCAATGCCAGCAAAATCCAGATCAAAGAATTTTTGAGAGCATCCGTATTTTGTAAGTGCTGGATGCCATAACATGAACTTGGACCTAGACTTCAGTTTCAGATTCTAAACTGGAAAAAAATTTTGGATAAACCAAATAAAGAAATAAAAAAAAAAAAAAAGAGAGAAGCTTATTTGTGATTTAGCTGTGGCACCAGAGTATTAGAAACTAGCTAAACACAGCAAAATACACACCACCACTTTACCAACCGACAAGAAGGGTGCTAAAACAGAGAAGTCTTTATCTACCTTGTTAGCCTAAGGCATTTTTAGTGAAATACAGGTCTTTTCTGGGTCTGTCACCCACCAGACGGACTCTGCTGCGCTCAATAAACAGGAGAGCTCACACCATAGGCATCAGTCGTCAGACACTCAGGGCAATCAGACCCTGAAGAGCATACCAGGCGCTGCTGCACTTTTTCCTGAAAGGTCTAGACGGCCAACCGAAAGCATCTTCTCACAACCAATATAATTTTGGGCGTAGCGAGCACTCTTGTTCTCCTGTGGGCGTTTGTAAATGTAAAAGGAAATACAGATGGTCAGCCCTGGACATTATGGCTTTTTACCAGCTTTAAATTCTCTTGAGAAAATATAATTGCTTCAAAGAAAATTAAGCCTAGACATCAAAAGCATTGCAGAAAAATCACTTACTGAAAGCAAGCAACTCTTTGCCAACATATCCGTTGCATATCAGAGCCCATAGAAATCTAGCAGGTTGAGGGTTTGCAGATGCTTGTTTAAAATAAACAAACCAAAATGAACTACCCTATACATGGCTTAAAAGAGAACTATCATATATAGATATGCCATTAAAGACTGAGCCGTTCTAGCTCAGGCAACGAGAGAGGGGAAAAAGAAAAAAAAAAAAGTCATCTTTATGCCTGCCAGCCTAACACAAAGCTCAGAGCCCAAGACTTCTGTTTGGCCTTAGCTGCAGGAAGAATTTATACCCCATGCAAGGAGCTCACAGCCCCATTCAGGCTGCTGGCAATGCCATGCACCTGGGCAGAAAGGCCAGGTGAGGGTGGAGAAAGGCAAGTTTGANTTGAGCCGTTCTAGCTCAGGCAACGAGAGAGGGAAAAAGAAAAAAAAGAAGAAAAAAAAAAAAAGTCATCTTTATGCCTGCCAGCCTAACACAAAGCTCAGAGCCCAAGACTTCTGTTTGGCCTTAGCTGCAGGAAGAATTTATACCCCATGCAAGGAGCTCACAGCCCCATTCAGGCTGCTGGCAATGCCATGCACCTGGGCAGAAAGGCCAGGTGAGGGTGGAGAAAGGCAAGTTTGATGGAAACACTCAACATCTGTGCAAATTAATGAGTTCAAATTAATTACCTCCCAACAGAAAGATTAAATAGGGTGCAACTGGTGATATAAAATTGTCCTAATAGGTTCCACTGCTTGAATCCACCGCTCATCAAGTTGAATTGATTTTTAAACAGTGGAAATTCAAACAACTCCCATGAGAAACTAACACAATTCCCATCTCAATCAAATTCTTTGTAACACTTACATAGAAAATGTGATTTTTGAGGAGGAAGAGTCGATTATTTCTTCCCCTTTCATTCCTATACGAGACCTGGCAAACTGATAGTATTATCAGAACAACACTGGAATACTAGCATGAACTGAGGATGAGAAGTGTACAAGCGTGCTATGAATAGTATTTTGCAAGTAACTCAAGCCCACATTTTTTAATAAAAGCAGTAGCTAAGTATCTTGAGTGCTTAAAATAGCAGGACAGTTAGGCTATTGTTAAGTTCTTTATAATCGCAAACTTCCAGAAATAAATTTGCAAGTATGCGAACGCCTTGAAAGTAATTTAAGATAGCAATTAATTTATATTTTATAGTATATGCCCAAAGCAAAGATTTCAAATTTTGCTGCTAATTTTGAGCTACTTCAAGTGTTACTGAATTCAGAATGTGCCACAAATCCTTTACACAGTTTCTACTTGGGCATGAACAATTTTTGAGCAAAAATCACTACTGAGTTCATGGAAGTTCTGATTTCAGAAATAAAAAAAAGAGTGGGTATTTTAAGTAAAAAAACCCCCAACACTGTTGTACAAAACCAATCTCCATCTTTTCACATGTATATAGGATTTCTACATAAATACACAAAATCTCACACAACTTTTTGGAGAAGGCTTTTTTCAATGACCTGTGAAGACAGACTCGACTTCAACTATTTCCACTTCATTTCATCAGAAAAAGATTTGAAAAATATCTATCTAGAGCTGAAAATATCTATCTAGAGCTGAGATGCTGCCTGACAAGTCCTATCTCACAAGTGATTAACGTGCTGACAATTTGCCAAAAAAGGGTCCGTTTAGCCACTCAGTGGGCAAGCAAACATTCGCGAAGACAATTGGTGTCTATGCATGGCGGACACAGACAGAGTGGTCATCAGGTGTTTAATAGCAACTGACATTTTAAATGAAATGCAACAGCTGTCAGCATCAAAGCTTCGCCGAACTGGAGCAACTGAAAGCAAGGCAGAGGGTAAATGCAAATGAAATAGCTGGATGTCTTCTCAGTGGCAGTTCTATCTGTTTAATTTTGATTTTGCTAATCAATAATGTAACAATAAAGCATTTCCAATATTGGTTTTGTGTAATTCCTCTTCATTAAATCATACTTGCATGAAAGGAAATCAAACTCCCACAGCTTTAGAGCGAGGCTCTATTTCAGGTGACATCAAAGACTAAAACAGGAAGGGGGGGAGAAAAAAACGACCCTGCGCAATGTTAAATACCTAACAGGAGATGACAAATCAAATGGGAATTGCTGCGGTAAAAACATAATTAAAAACTTGATTGAAGTTAAACAGAATTTACATAACACTGCAAATTAACTTTACGCTGGAAGTATTCACTGGGAAAGCAATAAAAAGGCATTTCATTAGTAATCTATATTTAAACAATACGTACAATAGAGTTGTTCTAATGAGAAACGTAGGGGGTTTAATAACAGCAGTTTCCAATGGCTGCCAAGAGACACTGCTATCACCGAGATTTCTGCACATAAACAAACAATCTTTGGCAATACTACCATGTGAGGACTGTAGCCACGAGACCCAGCACAGGTTGGTGCTCTACAGCTTCTTGCTATAAATTAACTGCATCGAAAACACCAGTATACGGCCTTTAGCATGGGCCTTCCCTGACTTCGCATGAAGAAATAACCTAATTTCAGTGGAACCGGGATTTTGTTTTTTCTTGAAGTTTTCTTTCTTAAAGAATGTATTATTCTCAAAGTTCTTAGGAACACACATCTGTTGCCATGACATTTCATTCCCATCTCTTCAGGGATACAGACCTTTTGTGACAGTGATGAAGAATCACGTTGCAACTAAGTCACACAACACAGTCTTACTGGTAAAACAGTAATAATGAAAATAGTAATAAAAGCACATTAAATATAAACTATCCAAACATAGTGTTCATCTCTAAATGCTGAAGTCAAAACACACACATAAGAAAGGCACTGTTACAATCCCTAGATGGAAATTTCTACAACACGTGATGGAGAACAAATTCAGGTTAGCCCAGTCTTCAGAGGAATCCAGAAAGATTCCATTCACTCAATGATTTTTCACTTCTTCCTTATATCAGACAAATATGTTTCAGGGTTTTTTTCAAGCCAAAGGTTGTTTACAAATTCTGTTGAAAGTTTAACAGGCTTGTGGCAACAAACCTGCTTGGTCACCTTTTATAAACAACCCAGTCATCTCCTCAGGTCACCTAACCACAACCTTAAACCCATGTCATACAACCAGTGGGGTAGTTTATATCGGTATTGTTTCCCTATTCTTTCTTTTGAAACCAAGTGACAAAGTCCATGATTTCAAACAAGGACTCAGCTGCCTTCAGGTGCCGGCAGCCACTCGTTGCACTGACTAGAACAGGGTTTTCAACACTTAGCTCAGTGCCATCTCTACCTTTCTCTACTTAAAACACTTTAGAAAGTCTATCCCAGGCAACAGTGACTCTGAAAGCAAAACAATCAATCAAGAGAAATTCATCAAAATCTTTGTTAACAAAAAAACCCCAAACATTAAAGTTTCTTCTGACAAACTTTTTGACCTTACCCAAGTATTTTTATACCTTTCCCATAGATATCTGCTGTGTGTTTGGGTACTATAAAGTGATATCTAGTAAAACAAAGAAAAACTAACAAAAGGAAGATTTATTCTAGTCTTGGAGTTCTACACATCAGAGATTCACAGGAAAACAAGCACTGGATACTAAGAAACTATGATGTTGAAATTTATGCTACCTTAATTAACACATTCAGAGCAAAAGACTTGATTTCTCTGGTTGACACGTTTCCAGCTTATCTGAAAGGACCTGGGTGAAATGGCTATGAACCAAGCAATTTATTTGCCAAACACAAGCCCCAAGAGCAGGAATTGAGAGGAATGCTCTGCACACTGTCCTGGAGCCTGCTGAGTGAGGAGTTCTTCTGAGACACGGGAAACAAGGACTGCAGGGTTTTCACTTACCATGGGAATACTGCATTCACCGAGCGATTGTCTACACGCACACTCCCCAGTTTTGCTGATCTGTATTTTAGGAATCAATATTTTTATTCTTCTATGCAATTAAAAAGAAAAATCTTTAAGCGATATAAGTGTCTGAGACTGTTTTCTCATTAAACTGAGTTTGTTTGGGTTTTTATGTCAGTAAGAAAGAAAACAAGCAAATGGTGTCTCATCCTGTTTTGGCTGCTGAACTGCATTAAAAAGTATATACATAGAGATTAATTTCCTCGTGTTTGTTGAAAATTTGGTGGATAACATTTGTTGAACACTTGTAAATCACATCAGTTTTACTTTTTCTGTCCAAAAAACCCACAAGGTCTAGAATTATTTTTTCTCTAAAACTTGCATTTATTTTTTTAAAAAGAGAACCAAAACAAACCAGAACACTCCATCTTGCCTAAGCACATGAATACCAATGTCATCTCCATACATGGGTTTTTTTGTAGCAGAAAGGAGACAGCCAGCTTACAAAGCTGACGACACTTGCTAACCAATGCTAACTACGATGAAAGGCAACCTCGAATCAAATACCATAAAGATACAAGAACTAGCTAGAAGAGAACCCCAGCACGTTTACTCTAGCAGCCACTGGAAAAAAGTACGCACGACATTATTCCAACAACTGCATTAGTGACCTAAGCTGTCAAATTATATGTTGCTCCTCTGCTAAAAGTTGCACACAACTTCCAGATTTAATATATTTCATGCGAACTGTCGCATCCAAAAAAGTATCTGACATTATGCATGCAAGATGTGCATGTCCCACAGGCTTTCCATGGCGTGGAACAAATTCAGGTCATCTTCCTTCCCACCTCCTGAGACTTGCACCCATTCTGCTGTTATGTCAAATTGCAGAAATTACCACAAACGAAGGTGCTTTAGAAGGGAGAGGGAGTGGCCCCAAGTCTCCCAAAGTAGATGGTAAGTCAGGTAAGATATTCAGCGAGTAGTATGACAAACCTCATCAGAATCTCTCTCATGGTGGAGCGGATCCCCCCACAGGTTCAGCTTGTTGTGCCAAGGCTGGATTTCTCCAACTGGCAGAGAAGGGCAGAAGGAGGCACGTTGTCCTTGGACAACCCAGGAGCAAGGGATTGCCCCATCCGTTCCGAGAAGAGCATCGACACAGCAGAAAGCAAGCTGCACTCCGTGCATTTCTTTTTTAACACGGTGTATTTATACTCAAGAGAATGCAGCTCACACGCAGTACCCACCCAGGTCGGAAAGACTATGCTTTCATGACAGAGGGCACAGAGAAGGCAGGTGTTTCTGAAAGCCTTTTCTACGCTAGCCTTGTTCTGTGTCCTGAGGACAATACGCAGTCTAAAGGGGATGCTGGATTTTAGGGCAAAAGGACGTAACTAGAGCTGCCGGGGGAGGGGAGTGTATTGCAGTAAAAACTATAGGCCCAACAAAGACTGCAAGTCCATTGTGTTACGCACTGTGCAAACACACGAGCATGAAATTATCTTTATTTCAAAAAGCTTGTAATTCAATGAATAAACAAAGAGAAGACCCATAGCATTTTTTTTCAAGGCTACTTATAAGAATATGAATGCCCAGAATATACTAACAGATGAGTTTTGGTAAAGTTGTTGCAAGCTTTATAATTTTCTTTGGACAACAGCTATCAAATTAATTACACTTATGCTACTTGAAGAAAACAGTGACTTTCCATCCGTGTTTGGAAAAGGGATATTGCAGGAAAACAGAGCCAATGGTGAGTGGGAAACTGAATATTCAAATATACTCTTAGGATTACTGAATATAAGTCATCAACATGGCAGAAAAAGCTTCCTCCAAACCTCTAACATCTGTGCCACTCAGCTGCGCACAACAAAGGTCCACCCTCTTCTCCCCCCTCCAAGGGTATGCCACGCTGGCTGGCAGGTAACTGCAGTAAAGCCATTAGCTTAGATCTGAAAACGCAACAGCTGTAGAGTACAGTGATACTAACCACTGCCCTGAGCTTGTACAGGGCCAAGACAGCTGTGCCTGTACCGTGCTACATTTTATTTCCAAAGCTGGATCAGTCCACACCAAACCAGCTTAGCTGCATCTGTGCGGATATCCCAAAAATCAGAAGCAAGCACCGCTCTCCCACACATCAAATGCTCGAGACAGTCCTGTTGCATAATCTCAGTCTCCAAATTAGAGTCAATCAACACAAAGTACTCTGTACCCAAATCCATTCCAAGTGAAATTAAGATGAGACAAGAAACACAAAATTGCTTCCTTAAGCAAATGAACAGGAGGACACGAGGGGTTAGGTCCTGCAACTGGCACCTCCCTTGAGGTGACCCTTCTTCAACCTAACTCTGTTTCTCAGTGAGGACAACGGAAATTCAGTTCTAAACTCGATCGGAAATTCTGTTTTCCAAAGCAGGGCAGCAAACGCAAACGACTAACAGAAGTCAAGTGTGCCCCAAACTTACTATTGGTGCAAGCGTTGCCAAACACACCGTCTTTCTATCCTCTTTCCTCCATATTGGGAGAGAGTGAAAAGTGATGTAAAAACAGTCTGCCATAAACATCTACCCATGAACTGCACAATCTGAAACTATCTGCAACCCTCATTATACCTGAGGAGGCCCTGTGGCAGAAGAGCAGATTAGGGCTCATTTATGACTTTAGCAAACACATTTTTTGATTATCTTAAAGCCATCCTATCCAAAATGAGGACAGGGATAGTGGCACAACTTCTACAGGAGGATCTAGTATAGCTAGACC
This sequence comes from Steatornis caripensis, assembly GCA_013398225.1. Taxonomy (NCBI): domain Eukaryota; kingdom Metazoa; phylum Chordata; class Aves; order Caprimulgiformes; family Steatornithidae; genus Steatornis; species Steatornis caripensis. The sequence goes on from VZSC01017095.1 coordinate 1,062,717, forward strand.
TGCGGGATTACAGCAATTGCCACTACTGCAAATACTTAAATAGAGAAGATAACAGAGATATGACAAAGCTAAAATGAATAAAGGCCTCATGCAGTGAACTGGGAAGAACACCCACAATATAAAGCACATCATACAAGTCCTCTTCTCTTACTGATTCTGAGCACTGCTGCTGTCGTCTTACTCAGTTCAGCTCAAAATAGTGAGCATCTCCAGCAACGCACCAAGTCCTCTCAGCACCAACCGACTTCCACAGGACCTTAGAGGAACTGCCCAGGACTCAGCAGTGCCCAAACTCTGTACCAGTATTGGTGCCTACCCATTCCACCTTTACTTTGTCTGTGGCTCAGTTCACATGACCACTTCTCATTACTGCAGGCGGCACTTCATGCAGTTGAATTTCTCTGCGGACAGCTGCGTGCAGCTCCACATGTGCACAAGGAGTGAGGTCAAGAGCCACCCTCACCTAGATACAGCTGTCTCTACAAACCGTAAGTCTGAAGGCGAAGGTAAGCTTTCAAAAAATGTCAACAGTAGCAGAAATTAAAGTCTAGACTAAAGATACTCTTGAACTAGATCCTGACCAAGACCAAGGGACTCTGCCCTGAAACATGGTCAGGCTTGGCATGGCATCCCGGAATGGAGAAAATACTTCCCTCTTCTTCGTAATCCAAGAGCTCAGCAATACTACTGCAACACAGCAGCCACAGACACAACTTAGGTGGAAAACCAGAACATACATAAAAGTGCAAACCAAGTACTTTTGAAATTTTTTCGTAAGAGGAAGAAGGCTTTACCTTTCGGCCGTGCAGCACTTATCATTTAATACTACTTGTTTGTTTTGAGTCACCTGCCCGACACTGTTGGTAAAACAAGCAAGTAGAAGACAAATGGATCTCACACATTTAAAAAAAAAAAAAGTTTTTCATTAATAATGTAAGTTATGGGTTAGAAGTGGTGACAGAAACCAAAAACTGTTCCTCCACAAGACACATATCTACCCCTATCTTTCTGTGCAGACAATGTGTATTTTCATTTAGTGATGTGTTGCACAGCTAAGAATTTTTCATAAACTGAGAAAAAATAATTTAACTCACTTGCCAGATTTTATTCAAGAAAAACAAAAAGTAATCTGTCATCTTTGAAACTGCTACTCGCTGTAAGAGAGGGAGGCCAGTATTTTTAGCTGAGCATACAAAGCTTTTGCTGTCTCTCTCCCCAACCCAGCCTCAGAATCATCTCACCCAACAGCCAACTCCAAAACTGTGCTCTGACCTGTCATTAAGTTCTTTACTCATTATGAATTAGCTCAGGCTTTTTTTTTTTTACTGACACTCTATGTACATCTATGCACACCAGAGAACACATGACTAGGTGCATATTGTGTGGATTTATTTTAGACAACACATAAAATTAAAAAAATAAGTTAATGACATGGCAGAAACCTCGTGTAAATGTTCTCTTCCCGTTTTCAGCAAGCTTACTGGAAATAACATCAACTCAGCAGTCCTTGGAAGGTGAGAGTATGAGTTAGTACAAGTAAGGTAATTCAAAAGGTCGTCTACAAATCTAATAATTATACTTAATTTCATATACAAAGGTCATCATTAAATTCTTTACAGTTTTGTATTTCATCAGATTAATACTTCAGCAGCAATTTAATTAATGTAAGGAATAATAATACCACAACATTAGTTACATGCAAACAGCAACACTGCACAGATTTTAACCGGGTGCACTGGAAGGTATACAGTATTTTAGCTAGCACACACACACTTTGGTTAATTTTAGCTCACGTTATATACTTCAAAAGAAAAAAAAAGAATTCCAAACCCAACAGTCTCTTTTAGTACTCTAAGTCAAAATAAATGAGATCTAGTTGAAAAGCTGAATAATTTCCAGTTGTGAGAGAAGAGGAAGCGAGAATTGAAAGTGAGGTTGCAAAACAGTGACGCAACCAGCGAGAGCAACGGATACAACAGCATAAAAACTAAGACTAAGCCAAAAAACTCTCAAGAGGCATTACTACACCGTTTTAACATCGCAACAGAGCACCATCATGATCTAGGAAGGGGGCCTCAAGTTTCAGTATGGATGCAAAAAGGGGCTATTTATACCATAAAGATCCTGGTTTCTCCACCGCTAATCTGCAGCCCAGGTAGACAAACCAGAACGGACAGAAATGCCACAAGAGATAAAGCAGATGGGGTGACTACTATGGGATAGACAAGAAAAGGCTGGCTTGCTTATGAAAAGGGGAGGAAGGAAAAAAAGCAAGAAATATGTTGGCATCGTTGCTTAGACTTAAAAAAAGCCTGTGTCAATAGAAAGCAAGGTGTAAGGGCATCCCTGGAAACACAAGGATGCAAGATTACTTTAAAGCAAAACAGAGAAAAACCTACTGCCACCCAGCCTCAAGCACGAGTGTTTCAAACTTTGACCCTCTGAGCTTCTGTGTTTCCACTGACAGGATGAAAAATAAACAAACATACCCCTTCCCTCTCTTTGGACCTAGCACTTAAATATTTAAGAGACCTGAAAAATGCATCCAACATCCACAAAATCATGCAACATTGATCTTGACCTTCTGGAAGTGGAGGAGAAAGTCTCCTAGCTGGTATACAAACAGCAAACTGAAACAGCATCCCCCCTGGCACAACGCTGCCATATTTGCCTCATTTCTTATTAAGTGGTCATGGAATTGAATTTAAAAATAAATATGATACACCAAGCAGCTGCTAGCAATGGTCTAATTTTCATGCTGGACAACAACAACAAAAAATAATCCTAATTTCTTTTTTTCCAGTTGCGTAACAGTTGGACAGAAGGAAGCCTTTGCCCCAGCAGAAGACACGCTGTCTTGCTGACCCTTGCAGAGGAACAGAGGTGCAGAAGGTACATGTGGGCTGGGTGTGAGGGGACGGGGCAGAGGGGGCTTGGAGCAGGTGTTTGGGAACAGGGAGAACTTGGCATTCCCAGACCAGATGGGTTTACCACACTGAGTTCAGGCCTGGACGGCACAGCTGCAAGTTATAAATGTCAAGGCAGGCCAAGGCGAGTGGCATCCCCTCTGGGCTGCCAAATTCCAGGCAATTAGAGCCAGCAGCACCCTCGGCTCCCTGGTGGGAGCAGCAGGGAAGAGCTTGCTGGAGGGGAGAGCGAGCCGGGAGAGGAGGAGCGCTGCTTTATGGCAGTATGGCAAATCAATCGCATTTTTTATTTCCACTGCTGAATATTATTACGCTCTCTCCATGGCTTTTATTAATGTTTGCCTTACACCATAACCTATTTGCCAGAAATCAATAGTCGCTTATCCTTGCAAACTAGTAGCCAATGTCACCACCCTTCCAGCTTGCAGATCAACTAGTGCTGCCCGCCACATCCAGAACAAGAAAACTGGTTTCCTACTTGTAGCATTTCATACAAATCTTCAGCTAGGAAAGCGGAAATAAATACACCTATTTCAAGGCAGCTGCCAAGGGCTTTTAAATCAAAGTCAGTGTCTTAGAACATGCTTTTCCATTGAGGAAGTACGGAGGGGCCATTACGGGCCCTCATTAAAGAAACAGCTCATACCAGGAATATAAGCATTTTGAATTGCCTCATCAGGATGCGCTAGGGATGGTTTACTCTCAAGAGAATCGGAAGGAAGGGAAAGATGCTCTTATACAATTCAAACAACAGTAGCAAAAATTATTATTCCAAAACCAAGTAATATATAGAGGACCAATTATGAAATGTGCTGTACATTTATGTAAGTTTTAAATGCGACATTTTTTTAACTCACATGAGCAAAAATAAAAGGCAGAAGAGACACTGTGCCTGTAATTAAGACATTAAAAAACCCCATGACACATCTTAGAGCTTTCTGCAAAAACTCCCTTTCTTCCTCTATTAGTCTTCTGCTGAATTACCCAAATTCCAGTCTCCAGTCTTTGCTCCAAAGCTCAAGCCAAGTTCTAAAAATTCTTGTTCTGAATTTTAAAGAGCTTATAATTGTTTCCCTCTTTGTTACAGAACCTCCAAAAGCAGGAATAATCTTTTTAGGTAATATCTGTATATCCCCATAGCCTCCATACTCTTTAAAATTTTGCTTTGTTTTGTTTAAAAGCTTTCTCTGCTGTAAAGGGGTTAACAGCAATCTTTTCACCTTCTCTAACTTATCTCCACTTACTGTTTATACTCCTATTCTGGATCTCCCAGTGGGCAGCATCTGAAACTGGTCTTCTGCTCATCCCAACTCGTCTGCAACTATGGGGGTTACACGGGGGAGCTCTACCGCGGTTGGCTTTCAAAGCTTCAGACTGCTGCTCTGACCCTTACCGAAATAATAATTTGGCGTCCAGGTGATGGTGCCTTAGGGGCTGCCAGAAAAGCTTTAGCAAGGAGAGCTCGCTCATCAACCAGAATAGAGGGTAACCACTGTGGAAAATGGCAGCCCTTACTGGGATGTATGAAACTGCAGGAGGTCCCCTACCCTACAAGACTAAATTACTTTTTTCTTCTCACTGACGCTGACTATGTTTTAGCATGAATTCCTATGACTACACCAACAAGTGCTCAGAATCCAAAACTTAAAATATTCAAGTTCACATGTAGTGGAGTAGGGGCTTCTTTCGTCTCTGCAGCATCGAACAAACAAGCCAAGTGTCGATTGTATACACAACTCCTCCTAAGTAGTACAAGTACTGCATTTTTATCGGAGATGAGCTATAGTTCCTGCACGCACAGCTGTCAGGCACCTCAGCTGCCTCGCTGAAGAACACCTGCCATGAACATAGTACAGAGGTGAACACAGTATCCACCAGCCACTACCATGCTCACTGACCATGTCACGTCCCCTCCCAAGAGCATCACTGAGCTAGAGCAGAAATGATCACCTAACGCTTTTGCCCAGCTCTGCGGTAGGTTAGAAGTCCATCTGTTTACAGGATTGCCTTTTCCTGCAACCCATCTGCGAGCACAAAGGGTGAATTGTAACCTTGCTACTGCACCAGGCAAACACGGAGAGGAAGCGCCGGTTTGCTGCTCTTGTGAGCAGCCCCCACGCTGTCCCCCGAAGGGACTCTCTATTGCTGCCTAATGCTCTTCTGCAAATGGGCAAGTGCTAATTTCCACTCTGTTAGGACTAGTAGATTTTATGTTTTTAATGCTTGGTTGGTGAAAAGAAAATAATAGGCTTGTTCATAAAAAGCCCAGGGTTGATAGTGCAAAACAGCAAACGGGGAAGCTGCTTCGAGCAGAGCTGGATCCGTCAGCCAGGGCTCAGATTATACCTCTGCAAAGCCATAAAACTGCTTCTGTGGGGGAGAGCCATCATTCAAACGACAGCCTGAGATAAACCACAATCTGATGACTGTCACAGTCCCTTTGACACCAACACTTACCATCTCCTAGTGTTTACAGACTAATCAGTTTAGCCTTCCCAACTGGCTGCATACGAGGCAGCTGCTCATCACGGCTTGCATTTTCTTAAAGCCTCCCAGAGCAGACACCAGGGCTCTGTAATTTCCTCTGCTCCTCTGGCTCAGGCTGCCCAAAAGGAGGAAGAAGAAAAAGACATTAATTTTCACAATTCCTATGTCATGGAGAATCCTTACTCATTTCTACTGAATCCTCAGGATTTCATTAGCTATTTTTAAAGAACAGCCTTTCATATAAACCTAAAAGCTAACAGTTACTACAGTAGCAATTGTTATTTCTTTTCTCATATTAAAAATTAAACAAAGTATTCCAAAAATATGAATTTTAGAAAGGTTTTCTCAGGCATTGAAGTTGATATACTTGTAATATACAGAGTCTTGTTTTACTTTTAACAATAAATAAATTATATAAATAGGCTTCTTTCATTCCTCAGAGCATCCAGCATTAAGTACTGGGGCACAGCTTTAGGCATGTTTGTACTACTGAACCCATCAGCTGCCTAATCATCAATCATTTTGCATCTATTTCTGCTAGTTAAAGAGAGAAAAACTCCTAGCAACTTTTACATAAATACTGCGTTTGTTCTCTGCAAAGACATAAGGCTAATTTACCAATGATTATCTACTTTTATAGCAGTCATTCCATGAGGACCAGCACCCAGAGCTACTAAGAAAGGAAATGAAAAGGCCAAACAAAGTCCGTTGCCCCTTACCTGCTGTCACCCGTGCCTGTCTGACTCGGGACAGTAAGGGTAAGGGCAAGGGCCTTGGCCCCGGGCTGCACACGTGGGCTCTGATAGCCCCACAGCTGGCGGGGGCAAAAGACAGATCCTCTTCTCCTAGCTTCTGTGACTGCTCACCCAGGCACTAAATGACCAGGCAGGAGAGCAGAAACCTGCTGGCCACAAAAACTCTGGCAGGGGCACTACATAGAGCAAGAGCTCAGGGGTCGCTGTACGGTCTCACGAGACCCTCTGCTGCAAGCTAGAAATTAGCTTTGGCGCATTCCCTCTGCCCGCGTCCCTTGCCCTGAAGTCCGGTATAATGCAGGCTCTGCAGCAGCATCCGCTCTGCTTAGGCCCCAGCTAACACCAAAATCTTTCACTTTCAGAGAACAGCTGTCAGCATTTAGAGATCCATCCTTTTCCCAGGGGGACACATGGCCAGCTTTCAGAAGCAAAGGGAAGAACTGCCTCAGGTACCAGCTAATCCCCCCAGGAACGCGTGCCGTGCTGAGAACAGAACCCAGCCGCGACCACACCCCCACCGGCTGCGCAGACCCCAGGGTGAGCTGAGAGCACGTGATCTGCAGTGCACAAGAGGTGATACAGAGCATCCCTACAAGGAGTAGCATTTTTTTTTCTCATAACCCAATTATATTTAACTTGAGGAAGGTAACTTTAACCTGAGGAATTTTCACCAATTCCAATGCATAGCTGTTGCTAACCTTGTCCTGGTTCCAGAAGTACATGCAGCACAAGCAGCTGTTAAAGCAAGAACGAATGAGGGTGACATCACCAACATTAGTTTTGTAGGCAAGTGCTGTTTAGCTCTCCATAAATTTTCTATTGCAGCGTTAATTAGAGACATTACCACTCCCAAACCCTCTGCTCCCTGCATGTGACAGTGAGATAGACAAATTAGTTCCACAGGCAGGGACAGGCATTTAAGATCATTATGGCACCTTCAATTTTTGTCACTACGCACTCCAAAAGCAAAACAGGAAAAACCACCATAGCCATATTCACTTCTGAATACAGATGAGGAATCACTTACTCCTTTTTTGACCAAATTTGACCCTCAAATGGGAGAGGAGGTAAGAAAGAGAATATGTTTCAGCTATGCAGAGATATGAAGTCATCTGCTTTTTTAATAAACTGTATAGAAAGAGATAACTGAGTATTTGGTGAGCTGTAAGAAACACTCATTTCACCATCAGCCTGATTCCTGCGCTGAAAACTACACTCTGTACACAGAATAATATGTCGCAGTACATGTACCAAAGCTTCAGCTGTTTTTTGAAAATCTTTTTATTTCCCCAGTTGTATAGCTTGCTCTTTAGAGAGACTCCAATGCAAGAATCTAGACTTGGCTTGTTGGAAGAACTGATTCAGCTTGCACGTCCAACTCCTTCTTATCATCCTTCCTGCAACAGACTCTGCCACAGGATGGGCAAGTTGTTTTGTACCTCTCCTTTTCTCTCCCAGAGCTCCAAAACCTTTCTCTTGCCATTTGACTGAAAGCGATTCTGATCCACGAACGGCACGTGCAGCCTGCTCGCAGCACTCAACCAGAAGAGCACGTCATGGCACGCAGCACATAAGCACCATGCCTGAGGCATGGTTATATGGCTATCACCAGGTACATTTATTGCATGATAGGGGATCAAAACACATTATGGTCAGACAATAACCATATTGTTTCCATGACCAGTACTGAGTCATAACATATAATCCTCTACTACTTTTGAAAGCATTACAGAGTCTGCCCCAACTGAAATTTTCATTAGGATGAGCTAAGTTACCAGCTTAGGAATACAACAGAGACAAACCAAATCATTTACCTTGGCAGACTTCTTTGTAAGTGGGTAGCAGAGCTGAGAGAATTCTGTTATTTGAGGAGTGGGAAAAGAAGTATTTAACATAAAAAGAGAATCCTGTAAAGAACTGCATGTATGAACAACACTAACTTGATGCACCAGAAAAAGTGCAACTCAGCATAACTCTCTGAGGAGGATCTGCCTAACAGTGCGTAAAGTTAAGCATAAGGATGAATGCATCTGTAGTGGACGAAGGAGAAAACCTTGTTTACAACTGCAATTTATTGTTCCATAGTTAATACAGTTGCTGAAAATAGTTCCACCCCGACAGGGAATAAAATCCACCGACACCCCTTCTGTATGTGAATACCAAGAACACTGAAAAGCACAGCACTAATTCTGAACTTGATTAAAATATGTAACAAAGTGGCATGCTATTTATAAAAGCCAACTTCCTTGCCTCCACTTGATACGGAAAGCACTTCAATGGAACTTTACATATGCAAAATTAACTGAAAATAAAAGATTTTGGCAGTCACCATTTATTTAACACTGCACTGAAATGTGTTCAAACAGACAAAATGCAGAAGAATTAAGTACAGGTTTTCACTAAAATTTACAGAAAAGAAAAGCCACAAACACTTTAGACAATACGTATTTACAAAACACAGTACATTTAGCTGACTGTATAGCCCAACTAAGGATAGATTATCAAAACTTGATATCAAAACTTGAATACTAGATAAAATCTTAGATATCAACTTTTTCCAAAAAACATTACTAGAAGATATAGAAACAGTGTCAGTAAATTTATAGCTGAAAGAATAATGACTAAATTCTCATCAAGTGAGAGCAGATTGCTTATAGATTTCAAATCAGATTTTCTCCACGTAATTTATTCTACAAAAATTCGGTGCATTTTTGAAGCTTTAATCTAGAGACATAGAACAACAGGCACTTTACTTCATAAGCTACAGTCATGTGCTGCACTGAAAAGATGCTGATTTATCTGATGAGTGAGATATATGCATTTGCTCAAGTGGTTACACCACTTCATGCTGATTTGTGGGTTGCAGAGCTGCGTAGAAGCATTGGGCTGAAGCAGAGGAAGAACAATTTTGGTGCATGGATCAATCGAACTGCAATGTTCAGGGTTCAATGATTTCCTTCTAAATTGTAAAGCTAAGGCAGTGAACGGCCTGGATGCAGGGAACAGGGACGTCAGGCTCTAGCTCTACCATATGTTATCACAAAAATTACAGTGTGCTTTTGCACCTGCAGTATTCATCTGCAAAAAAGCAATGACACTATTGAATATTCTTCCCAACTTATTTTGATAGTAAACACTCCAGGCAAAGGCAGCCTGTTCCTGGGTACTAATACAATCCCTAGAATGACAAAGGAATCTTGAAGCCGCTGGAATACAAACAAATACAGAATATACAGAATACAAAGTGGTAAACCTAGGATTGTTTACATCAAAAATGCCTGAGAGATGGGCTTTATTGCCTTCTGGATTAGCTGAAATTTCTAACTGGAAGCAATTTGAAAAGGTATGAAGTAAATATATTTTATCCTCAAACGTCAATTCAGACCTTAATTTCCAATCACAGTATTAAAAACTGTGACAAAGACCTGAACTGGAAAACAGGAATTTGTGATAACAGAATAACACAATTTCTAAGATTTTGCTGTTCCTCTTATCACAAAAGTTTTAATAATGGCTACTTTTTTAAAAAAAGTGTCAGTAAAAAGATACACGCTTATTGATAGTGTTAAAATCATCGTTTAGAATTCTAATGTGAGATATCTGAATATACACATAGCTGATGAGAAGTAATAATATTCATGAACATTTTATTATGATATTCCTTGATGGAAATAATTTCTATTTAATACCATTGTACAATTACAAATTGTATAATAGTATTGTTAGATATTACAATAGAGTGAAAAGAACAATTTAAACGTCAAGATTTTTTGCAGTAACATTTCATGTCACAGCCTATTTCTTAATATCTTCATTTTATTACAGTTACCATGTTAAAACTGTAGGGTTCCCCAACAGTCAAGTGAAATCTGAGAACTGTGAAAGGAATAAAACGCACACTGAATATTGAGAAACTTTTCTTCTCTTTGATACAGAAAAGTGAAACACGTACACAACTGGATTACCTATCTCTTCTCTTTTTACTAAGCAATCTTTTACACCTCTCCCGCCAACTCCTCAGAGGCACTGGCTGGATCTTCTTTTGGATGTTAAATTTGTTAGTGAAATCACTGACGGACTGAAGCCAGTGGCAAAATTCCTAAAGCAACTTAATGGGGCCAGAGATCTGATTCTTAACATACATAATCTCCTCTCTCAACTTTATAAGTGGCAAAGTCATTCCCAAGTATGAACTTCTTTTCAAAAGCAGCTGACATCCTCCCACCCCAGCAGCAATATAGCTCACCACGTGCAATCGCATATGGTGTTCAAACCTCCCTGCCATTTGAAATCCAACAACTAATAGTTACCATGGAACTGGTAGCATTTTTGACAAAGCAACATTGCGCAAGTGCATTATCGAGTCAGATTTTATAATCCTTTGAAATGCATGCTTGGATTGCAAAGGAAAGAGAGCCCTCACAAACGTATACATTTTCATGTCCTCATGGTATGTTTCAAATCCTTTACATTTAGTGGGAGAAAGCAATTAAGGAGATGTGGGGAATAACAAGGATTACCACGTACGCTCTTTATTTAAACGAACTGAGGCCCTGTGAGGGTTCTTTGCAGCAACTAGTTCCAGCCTATGAAAGGCACACACATTGATACCACATCTTCACATTCTCCTTGCCAAACCAGACACCATACTCTGATCTCTTTATTTCTAAATTGAGTTCACTTCCAAATATATCCCCTGCCCCTGCGCACACACAGGGCACACACATGTAGTCCTTCACCAGCAGCTAGCCCCATTCCTGTACCAGAGGACCTGAATGCACACCAACACTTTGAGTGATGCGGGCTCATTCCCAAACCCACCCCACAACGAGCACAGTTTGTAGCAGATGGACATAAAAGGTCCCTGGATGGGGCTGCTTTTCAACCTGCCCGCTGGCCTCAGTGAGAAGCCACTCCGCGCTCCTTCCAGGCTGATCACACAAAGCTGCACAAGGCAGGAGTAATCCCCTCCCGCAGATCCATCTTTTCTTATAGACACCACTTCCACATTGCAGGAGAGCCCTGCGGCACCTGTGAACATGCGGGGAGGTTTCCTTCACACAGCAAGGAGGGGTTAGACAGGACCAGATGCAACTTGGCTTCTTCCTCAGACTGTGCAAGGGGGAAACCGAGAGCGCCCTGACATGCATTTGGACCAGGTCATCCTGCTCCTGAGTGGAGGCCTCTCCATGCCTTGGGCAGATGGTAAAACCAGTTTCCAGTCTGCAGGTGCAAAAGCAACAAGCCGGGACTCTCCAGGCACTCAGCAAACATCCAACATCCCTGAGTGGACCTTCATGCTCCGACTGACTGCACGTGCTGGTAACACTGTGTGTGCCTCCCCTGGGGCTCACAGTGCCATCCTCAGTGGTGTTCAGCTCAGCTGGTTGGAGATGCTGCTGCCCCCACAAGTCATCAGCTGGAGATCAGTGATCACTGACCCTCCACTCTTCTGCGGTAAGAAAAAATGTAAGTATAGAGCCAGACATGCAAAATCAGACAAATTAGCTGAACTCCACTAGCAGCTTAAAATAATGCCTGCCTCTGGAAGGGATTGGGAGCATTCAGAGGACTCCTGTCACAGGCAGGCTGTGAGGAAGGCAATACGCAGGAAGAAGAGTGCTGTGCAAAGCGAGTCTCTGCATGTCCTCAGCTGTGCTACACTCTCCTGCAGTCTTCACTTTGTGGTACGGCCAACCGTGCCTCTGAGGACCATAACACACATATGGGAAAGTATGGAGAACGTATACTGTGAAGCTCCTGTTCTTAACACTGCATGCAAAATCAAGCTGAAAAGAGTGAGCTTTTTGCAAATGAGACAATCAAACGGCTCACTGCTGTCTTAAAAGCTGGTCCCACTCCTGGCCACGCTCTTCTGCTGCCAACCTTGTGTTGGCTCTGGCACTCGACAGACTATAGAAACTTAAACTCAGCAAAGAACCAGCCCAGAAGGGGTGCGCTTTTTGGACACTTTAGTGAGTTGACGCAGCTAAATACCTACCCAGTAACAGGCAAGGGTGGGTAGCTGAATACGTACCTAACTAAGAAAGCCTACTCAAGGGATGCAGTGGAAACACAGGGGCAGGAGTTCAATCTTTTCCTTAGTTGCTGGCAAGTTATATTGCTTCAGTTATCTTACAAAACTTCACTCATAAGTGCTAAGAGATCACTGTCCCACAACTCTTTCCTTTGCCCTGAGCTGAAGTACTTCCATTACCCAACATCCTACACCTTTCCTCAAAGCACAGATCTGTATCAAGAACATCAACTAAGGTGTTTATAGATAGTACTCTATTTTTAGTGACATAAAATGACTGACAATAAAGCAGACAATATTTCTCTCACAATTATATGTTCTTCTGCAGTTATTTTAACCTCAACTCTTCTCCCGTAGATCAACACACTTAGAATAGCTAAAGCCTTTTTGTATCTGATATTCCCGACCTGTAGTTCTTCAATTCTGCCAAATGCTGCCCATTTCCTTTGCTGAAATGGCTGACATCTCAGCTGTTATCTCCTACATGATTTTTTCTTTTTTTCAAATAACAAGTCTAACCAAACTGGTCAGAAGCTTGCTCTTTACATGTCTTAGAGATCACTGCAGAGTCGTCTTTTCTGGGTATTCAGACTGCAAAGGAGTATTGAACAAAAGTCTCCTGCCAGATACTCAAGTTAATTCCTATGGGATTCTCACTTCTCTGGGTACAGTGAAGCTCTTGCTCTCAGGAATCCCATGTAGACAGTGAGGGCAGGAGAAAAAAAAAACTGCCACAAAAATCACACCAAAGGTCACATTTTCTGTAAACTTTCCTCTGCTTTTATGTTCTTGCATTTGAACTTTATGATGTTGAACAAAATCAGAAAAACATTTTCCATCTGGTAAGAGTATAATCCTTCACATTTAATCTCAGTAGAAAAGCAAATCTTTCAAAGCAAATATTCAAAATAATAAAAGTTAGCATTCCAACAGGCAGTCCAGTGATTTTTAAAATTCTGTGGTATTCCAACAAATATTTAATTGAGAACAACTACCAATTTCAACAGTCCACTGTTAATCCTCCTATGCTTCCACGATTGTAGCTTTTCCTTGCAACATACAATATTGCACGTCTTACTGCCAGTGACAGATTGTCTGTACCTAAGAGTTTCCAGTATGGGTACACCAGGCTTCAAAAATACAGTCAGGCTCAGAAAATATAGCGCATAAAAACTCAGAGCATGTAGAAGTTTGACATATGCGGATAATCGATAGTAGACAGAAAGCGATGGCCAAAAGCAGCACAGGCTGTTGCCAGAAGGCACACAGCAGCCCCACTACTGCGGCAGCAACTCTCCACATTGGCTAAACAAGAATAGTAGTACGAAGGGGAATGGCAGGCAAGGTAGGAAGTTTTCCTGAACCAGATTTACAATCCAGCTATTTAAATACACCTTGCGTAAGAGCAGACAAAAAGGGGTCAGTACAGGGACAATTCTCTGCCAGAATCAGAATATAAAAATAAAGCAGACAGCTTGAACGTAAAGTACAATTAACACACTGTTATGCAAAGAATCCTTGCTTCTTTCCAGTACCGTATTGGGTTTTTGTCTTTTCTAGAAACCCATAGTTCACTTCCCCACCTCTCCCCCTGGAAAGAGTTATAGAAGTCTGTAGCAGGAGATGAAGAAAAAAAAAAAGGAAAAAAAGAGAAGGCAGTCTGTGATGCAGCAATTACTCTGACTCTGAGTTTACAAAAGGTAAGTGTCAGGGTCAGGCTGTGAGCGGGCGCTCGCCAGCCCTGCTACCCAGCGCAGGGCTCTCTGGCAGGTCTGGTGATGATCACGCCGCGGCTGATAGGGCATTGCCACTCCCAGCAAGATTACCCTCTCTGTCGCCCTGAGTGCTGCTCTTTCTCTGTTGTCTTGAGAGCTCACGGTCTCTCATTGCTTCCATCAAATTTCCAGGCTTCTTCTCACTAAAGGCCAGGCTTAATGGAAAAGGCTTATAGAAGCCAGGAAGAAAAGTGGGGAACAGCCACGGCTGCTCTCACCAGCCACAAAATTAGTGTCTCCTGAATCTCTCCAAGTGCTATTCATCAGCTGTGGGTTTGGTTTTTTTTTTTTCCACAGGGCTGTGAAAAAATCGATGAGATTTGTGCTGCAAACTGATCATTATGACAGGGAAGGCTCTGCAATGAAATTGATTTGTTCAAGTCTTAACACCACTACTTACACTCCCACACAACTTTGGGGGACAGACCCTCAAGATCTCAGACAAAAAAAGGGCTAAACCTCCTTGTTGTGTTAACTGAATCTTTTTTGGTAAGAAAAAAATAAATGGCTTTAGACCACTTAAAATGAAGGCAAAGCAACAGAGACATGGAGTGCAAATCGGTTCAATAAATGAATGAAACCAGATTAATACATTTTAGAAATTACATGCAGCAGCAAAGATTAAAGATTCTGATCTGTCCCCTGTGTTTTGTCCCCATTTCACCTTCTCACATGTGTAGCACTTGACTAGCAATATTTCCATAAAATCTCAAACACTGAATACGGAAAGAGTTTAACATGAATATGGAAAATAGAGAACCATAATGAGGCAAAAAAAAAGCTAGCTGTCATTTTAACTCACAACTATTAGTCAAGCAGCAACTCCCAAAAGAAATCCACTCTGGAGTAAGCGCCTTGGTGGGTTTAGCAGATGCACCAGACAGAGCACTGGAGCAGGGGTTGAGAGCTGTTTTCTGTCGCTGCCGCTTCTGTTTTCAGTGTGGCTTGGAACAAGCCACGTCTCTTGTGAGTGCCTGTTTCTCCTTCCACAACTGTCGACTCAAACTATTAAGTTTTGGGGCTGGACTGCCGGTTGCTTTGAATAAGCAGAGTGATTACCATAGTGGAAGTCCACCCTCAGGTTAAGATTAAGCACTGTCATAATACCGCTAGTAATGAATGAACTACAACAGCATCTTGTCATCTGGTTTGTCATCTAAAGCACTGGAACATATAACAAAGTACTCAGGTCCCAGCTCTTTGAGGGAAACAAGACACAGGTACCAGAACTCCATGGCTTAGTATGTGTATTTACAGGAGCATCAACCAGCAGACACCAATGAAGAGTACAGACACGTTCCAGCATTTAGAAGCAGGACAGTACACGCATCAAAGTGTTGCATACAATTAACAGATTCAGCACGCATCTGAATAGCATCTACCTAGCTGACTCACAGAAACAAATAAGTAAAAGTCCAAAAGCACGTGCAATTATAGGTAGAAAGATTCTCAAAACACCACACGAATTTCAAGCATACATTTTACCCTATTCCACTAACTATATTACTGTATCTCCCTGAATCCTAATCCGAAGCACTAGAAACTTCACTACACAGTAAGATACTGTGTTACAGTGAAATAATGAGAGTTGTTAGTTATACAATAAAAGTTAAAACCAAATAAACCCCACCCAATTTCATTAGGTTAAATGATCTCATCACACAAGCTTTGCCTCCACTACCAAGAAGTACGGAGATTCAGAGCACATTTCAGCAATAAGGTGACTAAGCCCACCGTAACGGTTTGCTTTGCTCCCAGTCTGTTTAACTGCCCTCCATTCTGGGTCAATTTGTAGTTTTTCTCAGAGAAAAAGCACAAAACAAAACCAGGAGAGTGCATATTATCACATGACACAAATGTCTTTACCATTATTTTTTTCCCTCCTATTACCATACTAGCACAGCTCAAAGATCGCGCCCACCACTCCTGTAACATCAGGAACATATTGTGCAAATGTCATCAAGTGAAGAAGAGAGTTCAATTTCCCCAAGAGATACTTTCACAAGAGAAGATGATAGACTTCATAACAAGTTTGCAATGCAAATAAGCAAGTTAAAAGCCTTAATGGTATGACTCAACACCATTTTAAGTGGGCAAAAGTGTTCTGTTAAGTCCCATCGCTAATTTCTTCCTAAACATTAATTATACTCTAGTGAGAGGATTTCTGTATATGCAAGCAGGTATCAGCGGCCTGTTGAAATAATCATGCTGCAGTAGATTTCTTCATAAAAACAGAGGAATTCCTGTTCTATGAAGACCATATTCATTGGTACAAGCACATACATATACGTGTATTTATGAATTCACAAAACGTACCGTATAGCCTCTTTGGTCAAGAAACTCAGGAAAAAAAAAGACATTGCAGAAATGCAAGACTATTTTAATTTCTGTGTTACACGTTATGTTTCTTTCAGAAGTGATGGGATTAGTGGACCCCTAGGCAAGAAGACCGTTTGTTTTCACGGCGAGCTTTTAAGCATGCTTAAGAAACAGAAGGTTTAAATACTGTGTTTGCAGCAGGTAAGAGTCATAGCAAGCGGCTTGGTGCCTACAGCTCAAGAACAGACTATAGTGAGGAACAGAGTGCAAACACGGCTGAGCCTCAGAGAAAATGGAAGGAGTTTCTTAGGACAGACAGGACTGCACAGTTTTATGCAATTCAGAAATTCACCAAGTTGGACAAAAATCTGCTTTTGAGTTAAGGTCCACGTGCAGAAATACAGCAGAAAACAGCAAGTTGCTCATAACCTTTTTATTTTCATTTCTCTTGTCTAGCTGCTTTGCATTTTTTCTATCGAAGAAGTTAATTATTCCAGTACTTATTCAAATAAAATCTCGCTTCCAGAGATTAAAAGCTTTTGGATCTTTTTGGAGGAGTTCACTAGAGGAAAAGATCTAAGCACATCCAACTCAAAGCTCTGGGTAATTCAGGGTCCTGTTGGTTCCCTACAAAAAAATATATAGGGATCTAGCTTGGTCCTAGAAGCAAATTCCCAAATACATGGAAACTGACAATTTTCTTGGATTATACACTTGCCACACGTGTATGTAACATACAAGTCCAAAATATTAACTCAAATGCTTGAAATCTTGGCTTTATTTTTTTTTTCCAGAACTAAAACTTGTCGGACTGGATGCTGCAGCACTAAGGACATGGAAAACCCTGAGCAGGATCTCTGACCAGGAGAGGGATAGGTGGCAAGCTCTATGTGATTCCACAGTTGAAACTAACATTTCAGTATGACCGAATTCCAAAGGCTCAGGAAAAGGCGCATCAGCTTGCTCGTTGTTCTAACCATCCTTAAAGGATACGAACAAAGAGTAAGCCACCCAGGTTCATGAGATGTACACGGGACCCCGTTAGGAAAGCGTGATTACCCATGCTATGAGAGCTGAAGTAGCAATACCAGATGCCGGCAGAAGCCAAGCAAGCTCTCCTGTAGACCTCAGGTACATGGCTACACTGCAGTGACATGCCCCTGTTATTCCCAGGACAATACTAATATTTCTGCAAAAGGTTGTGCTATGTGAACATACCAGAGGAGGGTAGTATTTGCTTGGGCATCTCTCTGTGGCACTCCATTGTGTTGCTTAGGAATGCCCTAAAGTAGCAGATCAACTGCTGAACGATTTCACTAATCTGCATGTCAATCATTTACTCAGTCTGAGAAGTGTTTCGGTCCCATCGAGTCTGGTATCATTTTAAAATCTTCTTTATCTCCAGATCCATCCAGTTAAGAGTATATTGGGCAGTGAACCTTCTTCGGTTCCCCCAACCCCAAAACTTCTGATATAAAGTTAATCTTTAATGTACTGCAGAGCATTTGGTCTCCCTTTTTAATTTCAAGATATTTGAAGGCATCTTCAACATACTAACTTCTCCCAGTTGTGGGATTCTTCTCCTGCCCCCTTCCTTGAAAGTTTGTCATGTCTCACTGAACGATTAGGAACAAAACACACCATTTGTACTTCTGTAGAACTCCCCCTTCCTTACTACGAAAGCACACTACCACTTCTTATTCTCCGGTTTCCTCATTAAGAGAAAAGCTGGGGCTTTTTAAAATCTCAACAATTATGAAAGCAATCACAATTTACAATCAAAATAAGATAAAAACTGTTTAAACTAATTCACCACGCTTTTTTCCTCAAACAGGCAGAAGCTAGTAGCATGCTGAAATACAGCGCTCTCACCACAGCCGCGAATGTTCTTTGCTTTATGCTGCTCTAGCAGCTGCAGCCCATCTATTTGTTTTATTTGGCCTTTTGAACATCTGCATAACTTGCATTCTTCAGATACTAGGTTACTCCTTTCTGTGGATGTGGGGGTGGAGAAAAGGGGAGGGGGGACAGAGCCCTACAGTTTACCTGGTTTTGAAATCCACCATACCTGAACTCAGACACACAGATTAATGTGCTTTAGATATTTTGTCTCCACGGGAAAAATGAAGGAAAAAAAATTTTCAGAAAGTAAAACTTAACCATTCACTTGTAGCTATGTATTACAAAATTCTTAGTAAGAAAAACACCCCAACCACCACGCACCCGCAGCTCCAAAAGCCAACTCCTATGCCTTAATGGAAGTTACACTCTGTGAAGAGCTAGGAGAATAATTAACAGATCATCTCCGACCTGAAGTCCGCTAATTATTACAACTAAGTCCCTTAGCACAGTGATAGCACAGTAAATGGGCATAAAACATGCAGGTCTTGCCACAAATACTGTTTAGGACTATTGCAACCACTTTGTTAGGAGAAGGGTGGGTCAAACAACACCGTCTAGAATTACTTGCTTTAATTTTTTTATCCAGCCAATACTCCATACAGGCTTCACTGCTTGCACAAACGGTTTGTGTCAAGTAAAGGAAATGACAGAATTAGAATTGGTGACACCAGTGACAGAGGAAGCCAGGCAGTGAGAAGTTTGCAAGATAAAAATTTGCTACTGTTGTTTGCCTTGGTGTACGAACAAATACTGCACCGAATTGCACTAGTTCCTACCTACAGTCATTATGAAAACCAACCAAAAGATGCTCTAACCTGAAATTCAGTATAATCTACTGAAGGAAAGCTCAAACTGATAAACTACAGATCAGATTCACAGCCACTATGAACGATCAAAGTTTGAGTTGATTCACATCAATCAGTCTTTCAAGTTCAAATAACGATAGTTTACCAAGCCCCTAACACAGGCCAGTAAACAGACTAGGACAAAAGCCTGAAGTTAGGGTAGGCAGTGCCAACTATCCAGGAAAGGACAGACACACTGCAGAATAGAAGAAACAGAGCTACAGCAACAGCCGACATTTTCAGAAGCAGCCGTGATCAAATCACATTTGTTTATTCCAAAATAGGTTTTTACAATAGGCTTCAACTTCTTTCAAACATACACCTCCTTCCTAGTTAGTCACGAAAATGAGATTCCAAACTCTGGCCTTTTTACACGTTGCAACATTCATTGAGAACCAATGACTCCTGACCTTGGATTAAGAAATCTAACTGAGGCAGGTTAGACTGTCAACCTGAAATGAATGACACTTAGTTGCTCCATCAAAACATTAAATGTAAATCTGAAGAAATTCCCACATCCACGAAAGTTTATTTTTCCAACTACACCAGCTGATCTAATTAAAAACCCTCTACCTACAAATCTTGTCCTACCAATTAAACAGAAATCTCTCTGCCTATTCATCTTTGCAAGAAGTACTAGTTTTAAATTTCTAAAGCAGAGAAACATCAAACCACAATTAGTGCTTAAGGTAAGTGATTTGTTTCTAATTTTTTCTAGCATTACTTTAATGAACAAATACAGCCCCCAAACGATGACAGCGACTGGATGGAGATATCACAACTGCTCCTGTCTCTTTTCATCTGGCAAGAAGGTAATGCTTCAAACGTCTTTAATCTCCTATAGTCACAGGGGACTTTGAAGGAACCCAAGAGAAACTTCTAGATGCTACTGAAAGTCATCAATAATTGCAACAGTCTTCTGGTTTCATCCCTATTTACCATTAGCATCTTCTGTCACATAGGAAGAGTGGTTGTGTTCAATGACATCAGGAATTTATTTCAAAGACCATTTCACATACCCACCCATTCCCTCCAAACAGCCAGTCTCCAAGCACGTAAGAGTTGGATAAAGCTGCAAGAACTCTTAAATAAACGAAAGGGTATAGAAACAGGCCAAACTGACTCCGTGTGTCAAGGATGTTTTGCCAGGGAACTGGAGAAGAAAAACCTATTACATCAATCTACAAAAGACTGAGTGTCACAGTTTAAGGCTGGGCTGGCTATTAATCAGCTCAAACCAGGACACTGTGAAAAGACCAGTCTCAGGTAAACTGCTTGAAATTTCCTGCATTTATAATGGAAGAATTCTCCATCCATGTAGATCTGGCGCTTTGGGACATGGTTTAGTGGTGGACTTGGCAGCATTAGGTTAACAGTTGAAGCTGAGGATCTTAAAGGTCCCTTTCAACCTACATGATTCCATGATTCTACCTGGGAGAGGTTATTAGGGCAAGGGAAAAGATATGCGAGAGAAAACAGATATCTGACTACAGAAGCAACTTATTTGAACCATTTAGAGGACACATCCAAAACCTGCAACTGGGCTGCTGCCTTCATAATGGAAATGCCAGTCAAGTCTAGCTGTCCTCATCTGCAAAAAAACGGTATCAATATACATCCAGTGTGTATTTCAATATTAGCACTAACACTTTTGCACTACTCTAAAATATATTAGACTTTCCTCTTTCTGAAGAAACCATTTTTTAATCAACTGCAACCTAATCTAGTTGCAATGTCCCGATAAATGAAAGGTATGAAGGCTTTTGATCGAATTACTTTTATTTTCTACCTCTTTTAGTCTGTTTGAGTATATGTAAAATACTGCCAAACTCATTTAACCAGTCCCTCGTCACTCTGCTGGGCAACATATTATCTACACTTCTGCTAAGCATGGGCACATAGCAGTTTGATAAGCACCGGAGTGCTACAGCCACTGATGTTATAGATGTTGGTTTATTATCATGGCAGCAAGTCACGTTACGAATTGCAATAAAATCTTTTAACATTTTATTCAAGTTCAGGGTCGTATTAGGTCAAGTGCTTGTGAATAAACTCTAAAGGATCAAGGACTGGCTTTAAGACTGTTGTTACCAATTGGTCACATTTTAATAGATTTATTATTCAGCTCAAATTGTAGAGCTGCGACAATTTCATCAGTGACAAAATGATCGTAAGATAAGCCTGAAAAAGAGCAAGAGGGAGAAAAATAAATATGTGTCTACGTAAGTAACCTTAGTGTCATCAACACCACATTAGATGAGGATGTCGTTCTGTGATGACGCATGGTACGCATGCTTTAAGTTACTTCATTAGTAATCACATTTTGCCACCCAAAATGCAGACCAGTGCTACTGATACAAGCATTTACAGTCTTCAAATATAATAACGAAGAGCAGATATATTTGCTTCAGATAACATTATTGCAAATCCTGGTTTTCCTCAACCATGTGGTACAAACACAGCATCTGTATTCCTTGCATACTGAATTCTAAAAGATTGTCAGCTCCTCACAGGATAAGCAATCCCCTGTATTTCTGACCTTAATGCTAGCCAGTTTGACAAAAGTATTATTTAATCTAATTATGGAATATATTTCATAATATAAATATTCCAATCTCTACAGCAGGGTTCCATTTGTAACTCAAAGTAGTGTAAAAACAAGAGTTAATTGCCTGTACAAATATTTCAGAGTAGTGTTTACGTAATCTACAGTACATTAAGTACCAGAGTTGTGCTTTACTGATAGGTGAAAGAACAACTTTGAAAGGCAACTGCGTTGCCAATTAGCTTTCAACAAATATGTACACAAGCTGTGCTTGCAGGCTTGTGCTCAGCTTCCTTATTCTCCCCAGATCACCTGCTTTTATAATGGTGACTCGACTCTCCTCAAATACCCAGCTAACTTCCCACTGCTGGAACAAGGGAAGACAGCATGCTTTGTTCAGCTGAAGCTGTAACGCACCCAAATTTCGCAGTTTAAGATCGCGATCTTTGACCAAAGCCACTCTCTAGTCACAAGGATTGAACGCAAAATTCTTAGTTAAGTCTGAGCAAGTGGGGAAAATTTTTTTTTTTTTTAAATCTACTATTGCAGTTAGTTCAAAGTGGATGAGAGCTTGTCTGTATCACTCAAACACATACAAACATCCCACAAGTCCCAGCTCCTGTCTGTCGGTCCTCAAGGAGACTGAGCCAAGAACATGTACGCCCACGTGCATGCTCTCTGCGGCAACACCATGTTTTTGCCTAACAGAGCTGTACACAAATTAAGAAACAAACCCAAGTTCACAAAACCACATAAAGAGATTAATGTTTGCAGTCTTTGGGTATTATCTGCATGGGGCTCCACCCAGAAAACAGACTTTTTTTTTTTTTAACTCGGAAAAGCTGTTTACCTTGGGTTGAGCGTTGTGCCTATGACACGGTGGTGCTTTGCTTTGCATACCCAGATTCAGTCACTCGGTGCTACTTTACTGGGTATCTGGGTATACTACTGGGTATCACTGGACAACAGCGTGAAAATTCTTTGTTTTCTCTTCATAATTTGCTTTGTAGATTACTGCTATCAGCACTATGGTAAACAAGGTCTAAAAAATATTTTGCAATGGCTTTCCAATAAATGTTAAAACGCAGCTTTCCGCAATGCTTCCAAGTTTCAGCCCTTTTCATAAAGTATTTTTACACTTCCCCCCCAAAAGAGTTATCACTGCAGTTACTCAGATGGAAACAGTCTGCAGAAACAGGAGAGTTAAAACAATTCTGGAATTCTGCTTCATAAATTCCTTTAACTCACATAATTTATGTTATATATATTGTAATTTTGATAATAAGGCAGCTGAAAATAAGTCTAGTCTTGTACGTTGTGTGGGCGTATGGTTATGCTTATGTAAGTTTAGGTATCCACACTAATTTCTAAGCATACGTTTAAGTACGCTTTTGTGGATATCTGTGCTCTCTGTGTGCAAGCTTTGTTTCAGTATTTAGGAAAAATATCACTATGCAATGTTGTGTAAATCTTTTTTCCTAGGTAAGAGTGAACAAAGCCAGTTTTTCAGCTAGTACCTTCATGCTATTAAACTAGTTGAAGAGAGAGGAAGGAAACATAGTAAGGCATGAAAGTACAGCTGAGATCTCTGTGGCCTTGCTACTGGTGATTTAGAAAAGTAACTTTTCCTGCATTTTCTATAAAGCGGTTCACATCTGGGCTTTGTTACAACAGGAAGGATTGCCTGACGATCAGTCACAGACAGCCTAAAGATACCAAAGAATAAACAACTGTTCCTTTGATTCATTTATGTGTGACTGACAGCTCAACATACTGAAAATCTGTGGCTCTTTTGTTTGCTAGTGCAGTGTATGGCACAAATAAGCCTCCACCATTTTTTAGGTTTGGTTTGGTTTTTTTTTTTAAATTATTCTTTTGGAAATGCACTGGTCTCAGATACTGTATCTTACCAAGTTGAGATGTCCATTTCCTAGAGTAGCTTATCTGCCCAACACGTTTACCTTCCTCCAGTGGATATCTGAACTTCTGTTGAGGGGTAGAGGACATGACATGCATTTCACCAAAATGATAAGGTAAGCTTAAATTCACATTCAAATGCAGCAGTACTGACAAACTACTCAGACCAGCTTATGTAGCTCAGCACAGGTAGCGTGAACAAACCAAGACCACCTTGCTCCCAAGCGTGACTGGCCACTGACTCCGGTTAGGGAGAATGAGCAACGGCAGTCTGGGCACCGTTGAGCTCGCACAGCGCTAAAGCTTGCGGCTTTTTGCTTCACTTGAGAGGAGAGCGAATTGAATATGGTGACATTTCCTTCAACAAAACCACATCTGTTCATGTGCCTTTATGGGGATGTTTAACAAAGGGCTCCAAAGCCCAAGCTCAACCATAAGTAAGGAAGGGGATTTGAAAACTAATTTCTGATGCACGTCTCCGAGATTAGAGAGGCCTCGGTATGAGTTACATACCCATACATATGGTGGGTTAAAGAAAGAAAGAAAAAAGCTTAAAATACAAATTACTTGGAATGCATTGCTATAGAAATAAAATAAAAGACTGAAAATACATATGGTGACTACACTAAATTAATTATTAAAGGAAGGCCATATGGAGAAAAATAATTCGCAGGAATAATACAAGCCTTGTAAGAAGCTACGTTATCTTCACATTATTTTTTAGGTTTCAAATTGTGTGTGTGTCTATATATATATATAAACATACAGCTTCACATATCATACTGCAGTATCTCTTTAGTAGTCAGATTTTTTTTATTATCTCCAATTATGCACACAATAAAATACATTGTTCTGGTTTAGCTTACGTTTAAAATGCACATAATCATTATTTTCAAAGCTTCCCTGTCCTTCTCCACACACTATATACACTAGACCTTTCCAATTATATCAACTGCAGTTTTATTCCTATGTAATGATGGCAGAACTTGTAAATGATTTATACAGTACAAGCCATGCACCAAATTGTATTTCCTCCTCCTAGAAAAAGGTCTCAGGATGAACAAAAGATTTAAGCTGCTGCTTTTAAATAAAACATACTGGTATCCTTCAGTTTGTATTTAGAATTACAAGTACCTGTTTTCTTTAAGAAATGTGTGCTTTCAAACTTTTTTTTTTAAATTTCATTTCCCTTTATGTTTGTGTACCTGTCATGTTTGTGATCTTATCATTCTTATAGTGGGCAAAACAAAAGGGAAAAAAAAAACAGACTTAAGAAATATGTCAACATTTCCAGTTGCTTGTCATTCCCTCTAATCATTTACAGCAATATAAATTCTGGTTAACACAAAATATCTAGTGATATTGTTGAAGGCAGCGCTTAGCCCTATCCATATATCTTGACATTGTTAAGTGTTGCCAAATTTCTCTTCTTGCTAAAGAAAATCCTCAAATAAAAAAAAAAAAAACAAGCATACAAAACTGATTTCACAAAAAGCCAGACTGGTTACTCGTTTGCAGACCTGCGCCTCCATTTTCAATTCATTCCTAGTTGGGAAAGGTGCGAGTACGTAGAAAATGTCAACCTTGCTTATACTTGGATATTTTCCTTTATTATTCAACATATATTTATTATACAGAGCCCATTGCCAGAAAATACAGGCAAGATAACCGTGTATAATGTAAAGGACCTTCCTAGCTTTGTACTTCAACTGCTTAGGACTTCACAGACTATCCCTTGTTTTCTTATTGAGAAACAAAGTATTCCTATCACTACGCAGAAGCGGTGGGAGGACACACGACACTACACACCTTTGTAAAATGTAAATCCAACAGCAAAGGGAAAACGCTGGAAAACTTGGTTGTATACAAAGTATGCTCACACACGGGAGGATCTCTAAACCCTTCAGGAATGTGTCAAGTTTTATAGGCAACACAGTACCCTCCCAAACACTTAACAGTCAGAAATGGCAGCAGCCACAGGAACCAAAGCTTCTTCCTGGTAGCTCATGAGCTGCCCAAGAGCTCACCAACACAGCCCCTTGCAACCCCAACACCACTCTCCCCTCGCAGAGCCAGGACTGACTTTGCAGACAGCATCCCTGGTGTTCTGCTGCTCCTATGTTGATGGCAAGCTGAATATGGTAGCATGCCCTCAAAAAACACTGTAAAAACCAAAATCACCCAAAACCATACAACTATGTGACTCATCATTTTGTTAGCCTGCTCCAGATCAGAAATAAGCTTACATATATTTAAATACATTTAAGATGGTTGCTTGCAGATTAAAGCCAGGGTTGCTTTGATTTGGCTTTCTACTTCCCCACTGCCCCACCATGAAAGATAGAATTACCTCACTGTAAAAATACTGGCAGGGGGGATTTGCACCAAAACAGACGCTGCCCAGGCACACGCTGCTCCCTCCCTGATGTTGACGTGAATGTGGAATATCGGGCACGTTGTCTTCTTCCAAACAGAGCTCCTCCTCTATCCTGCACTAGCAGGATCCAAAGAGGATCTTCCACCGTGTCACGCACAAGGCCCTGGAACGGGTCACCGCTCTGTCCCCAGCAGCTGCAATCCCCTGCCACAGTGTGGGCTCAGGGCTTGGGCTTCAAGGCAGGAGCCTGGCTGCCAGAACAGGGCTGCCACAAGGAACCAGAGCTGGACAGAGGACCTCAGGGCTCTCTGCTTCTCACGGAGTGACCCCAGCAGCTTCTTTAGGATGACACAGAGAGCAAAAACCACAGGAAGGAGAGCAAACGGGAAGAACAGCAACTGTTGGTCACAAGGATTTCATGTTCTTTCTGTGTGCGATCAGTCTGTAGAGAGAATAGCTGATTTTATCATCCTCAGTCTTCCATGTTTAGTTGCATTCCTTTTCTCCTGTTTAACTCCTCCCATCTTAAACAACAACCCAAGAAAAAAAACCACACAGAAAAACATACACCTTTATTGCTAAGTCAGGGAAGCTGCTTTGCTTGAGTTCCAGGACCCAAAGTTGCACTGTTTGCTGAATTTTACCTGCATTTCTGATGCACCACATCCTTTTTAGACTGTTAACATTTGTACCGATAACACTGATCTCTAATTGTGCTAATTTTAGAACAATTTGAGCCAATTCTGAAAACAGGACAAAACTACTGAACCACCATAGATAAAGCTCAGTTAAAATCCTGTTCTGGCTTTTCTAAACTGATATTTGAAACCATACATCTCATCAATATTATGGATTAATATTGACTTTTACTCTTCAGCTCACAGTATTTCTCCAGCTGTATTTGATGTTTATTACTACAATTATCTGCATTTTAATTTTTCAGCATTCACATTTTTCTACTACTCTCTCCAACAGATTTTTTTTTTTTTAAATTTTTTTGGCCCACTGCCCTTCCTCACAGTGTCCATAATCCATGGAGAAGAGATTGCTGATGGCGTTATCACAGGCAAACAGAATGAAGCTAATGGTAACAGGCACTCCTAGCTAGGTAATTATTATAGGAGAAAGAATGCAAATGAGCCCTAATCTGTCTCGCACAATGGCAGAGGTCTCGGATTTGCATTAAACCTTTTGCAGCACTCTCCCAGATCGGGGACTCTGCAGATAACAATGCATCTGCAGCACAGGCTGCTCCTTCCACTCGGTGCGGTTATTAAACTGTGCCCCCAGCAGGTACAGTTGTCCCTGAATGACTTTCCCCTCCCCCTCTATTGCTCCGGTCTCCTCCTCCTCCCCCTCTTCCCCCCTCAGCTTTGCTAGGAGAAAAGCTAATTGTGCATGCCATTTGGCTTGACTCATGTTTACAACAAAAAAGAAGAAAGCACTATTTGGTAATTGTAAGAGGGGAATGGACATCAGGAAATCTCTGTTCCATTCCCGGCTATGTCACTGACTTGCCAGGGGACTGCAGGGAAGTAACTTTGTTTTTCTGTGCATCCGTGTGTTGAGCTAGAAATACAGGGTTGAAATTTGTAGTGGCCCAACAAGACTCTTCATTTTACAATGGCATCCGCTGAACACTTTCAGGAAGCAAATGCTAGACTTTGCTTGAATCCAGGTTGAGCTCATGATAAGCCACGGTTGTGCAGAAGAACCACTGCCTAGATCTCAATTCCCCCATCTGATAATAGGTTGTAAAGAACGAGACTTCTCCAGCACTGTGTCTTGCTATTTAAAGGACCTAAACTAACACCTGCCAGCTGGAGCTGTGCTCAGTGCCCACAGAGGTGCCTGCCCACGAGCAGATCTTGTAAGAACGTGTAGTAACTGTGTTTGAGGCGCTCTGATCACAAGTCACACAGTATCAGGACAAAATGCCATTTTCTCAAGCCTTCTTATCTCCAGTGTCTTCCATTACATGCATTTTGGCTTCCATTATGGCTTGTTTGGGTTATGAACACGGGAGTCAAATGTACTGAACCCTTCCCTAGGGAATCCCTAGTTTGAAAGCAAACCTCCTTCCTAGGATGCAAGGTAGAACAGACTTTTTCCAACACAAGCGCCTTCTTGAACACTCATTTTCTCCCAAGGCATTTTTGTCAAATGAGATAAAAACAATAGGATTTTATTTTCAAAATCGATCTTCATGAATCAGAAAGTATCTGCCACAAAACCACTTTTTTTGTTTATTGACAAGATGGAGACCACCAAACTCTCTTATAAGTAGGTATAGAAAAGTAACTTCTCAGCACATAAAAAAAGCCAAACCAAAACCATACACATTGTATGTGAGGAATGGTTTCCAATTCAAGATGAACCACCAAACCTAGCTGCATATTATCACTACTATTCCAGTACTACTTGTTCACTTTTGAATTTATATCTGAAATACTAACCACATGCAAAGACTTCTTGGAAATCTGTTATTAGGCAGATGTCACACTAATTCAAATTAAAATAATTTCACAAATAATTAAAAGATACTTGCTAGCAAGTTATTGACATAAGGTACAAAGTAGCATAAGGCAGACTAAGTGTACGGGGAACAATGATGTCTGAAGTTAAGTACCCTTTTTCAGATTCCTTATACTGAATGGCGGGAGTAGAATCAAAACTGGATTCTGCAAGCACCATCTGCAACTATTTTCATTTATTTTCAACCAAGAATTTGGGGACTTATGTAAGACTGTATCAAACAATTTAAATTTGAGTCCTAACCACAGATGCATACAGTGTTCAATGCCAGGCCTAGAGGGAGACGCTCAGAGAACCCCAAGAGCCAAAAAAATTTGAGCTCTCACCAAAACCCAGCAATGTCACATGACTAGATACCATCACTCTCAGTTACACCATTCAGACACATCAATCATCCACTGTATTTGCTCTAGAGACAGCTACATGCCTTGTTCTTCCATCTAAGAGGTTTTTTCTTCCTTTCTGAATTTACCAACGCCTACGCTGGCAAGCAGTTCCTCTGGAAATCGGCAGTGGGTTTTTTAAATCCTCCGTAGCTGTTTAGAAAAGGTAAATACTCTAAGTATCATCCCTGCTAAACTATTGCTAGAAATTAACAAATGGATTTTTTTTAAACAATAGTGTAAAAAACTCACAGCTACAGAAAGGGTTATATAGCTTTTTAATGCCATGTAACAAGTTAATTTTTCAATAAAGTTTTGCTCATTTCCATCTCATGGAGCAGTAGGTGGGGCAGTGCTACAGTACAATTACTGGATTATGCTATGCTTGTCTCTAAGTCAGACTGCTGGGATCCTCAACCAACAGCAGTACTGGGCACAAGTATTATATGGTAGTCATTACACCTAAACAATCAGTAGATAGTTAAAAAAAGCACTTATTTTTAAATTATGCTTCAGCTCTATTATGGTACTGAGGTTCTCGGAAAGGATCTTCTCCCATTTGCACTGACATTTAAAGCTCTTGCCACTTGGAAGGACTGAGGTGTGGTACAATGTTATGAATGAGCAATCTTTGCATCAGAAAAGCGAAAGCTGTCTTGCACTGATTAGTTCACATAAAACAAAGAAGGAGATTTTCATTCAACTTGTTCATAAAGCTGCAAACATTTTCCCACGTAATCGTTGTGCTACGTTTCCAACCCTAGAAAGCATTTCATTTGCAACACTGCAGCGATACAATACAAGGAACAAGTGTTTTTAAATCATCAGGGTACGGCAGATAACAGAATCTACATTTCTTACATTTCTAATGTGCTTAAGTCCAAATTTGTTGCTGATCTCTAGGCTGCTCCTCCCCAGTGACCAGTTACTAACAACTGCCTACTGGTGCCATTTTTATATATGCATAGAAACCTTCTTCCAAATCCAGGTGTAGTTGTAGAGAGCCTCAGATGTTCACCCTCACTTGAGAGACAGAGATTACCACACACCGTTGCTAAATCAGCAAAAGTATCAGGGCAGAGAAAGTCAGGCCGGGACAGCCCAAACCAATTTCACTGCCACCTGAACACACCCGTCTGACTCTGCCTGCAGTGGCCTGCAGCGGTCACAGCTATCTCACACATCACCTCCTGCCCACAGATCTGGAAGGGCAGCCATCCTGGAGGACGAGGAGCAGGGAGCACAGATGTCTTCACGGTGAACTACTGCTCAAGGCGTGACCCTTGGCCCATCACCTAAGTCATGCACTTCAGGACCACTCTCACATTAAGCATTAACTCAACCCGTTCAGCTGTGTTGCCAAGTAGCCAGTCAAATATTTACCAGGTTTTTAGAAGGTGCTAGATTAACCTCATCCTTTCAGTATACAGACAAGGTCCAAGATTCCACACTCTTATTTTGCATACCCAGAAGCTACACTTCTGAAGCTGAGACTCGCAACACAAAGTTGTTCAAAAGAAAAATCTAAACAGGAAAACTAAGAAGTACTCATGCATACTGTAGACAAAACATTGGCACCACATACAGTGCTGGCAAGTAAAGCAGCATGCTGTGTTCCTAAGGGGACAGCAAGTAAAATGCAATTCCTAGAGCTGGTGGTGATTGCAACCTCACCTGAACAGCAGTTTTCCCTTTGGCAAGCTCGTCTCTAGGTCATTTTATGGTAAAGACAAAAATTGCCAGTGCACTTTCAAGGATCTCAACAGCTTTTCCTCCTGCCATTCTCACCAGCCTTTTGAGAGTTTCCCTCTATAGCAGCATTCTCCGTTTAGGGATTCAACCTTTCAACTGAAGCATGAGAGATCCCTTATACTCTTGAACCGGCTGAGCTGCCAGCCTCCCCTTTGTTGCAAAGGGATTTACACTTGAATGGCGGGTGGGAAGCGCAGTCTTCTAAGGAAAGGCTGCTGGGGCGGGGAGGGGGGAAGACAATTTACTTGCCAGCATCCTATTCTCAAATCACCTAATCTACCAGCTCAACTTCTCCAGTTCACAGAACTACAGTAGCCTTATCGCATCACTCATCTGTAAGGAGTTTGCTGTGAGCTTACTTATATGAACAAATGGCTAATTTGGGTTTACTTCAAAAAATGATCTTCATACATTGTCATAAGTGAAGTTTATTTCAAGCCTAAATGTGGACATTTGCATTAATTTAATTTAGTCCAGACTAAACTATTTCATCATTCCACAAAGCTGCCCTCTTTATACACGTGTTCTTTTTGTCATTCACTTACCCTATGACTTCTCAGGTATTTCCTATTAAGACCCTGCATTGCCGTGCACATCATAGCACATCTGATGGCTTCTACAGCTTTTCAAGAGAGACGCAGCATAAGACCACAATAGCACAGATGCACTGCTTAGGGCAGAAGATCATTTGGACAAGGGTAAGCAAGCCTGCTTCAGTTTAATAGCTAGTGACATACTGGCTTTGGTCCTCCACCTAAACACATACACAAGCAGCACCTCCCTGGTGCACTTCTGTTCCTAAGTTGCAAATTGGTAGGTAACTACTGATTGGTTTCAGGCTATGTTAGCAGTTACCAGGCAGTATCATATTGCTGCCTTTCAAACATCCCTCTCTTGTAAATTCCACACAGGGTTTTTGTTTCCTTGCTTGCTGTGTATGGATAAAGCCTGCTATCTCCTAAGAAAAATAATAGCATCTGAAGTATGAAAGTTGGCAAATGCTTGTCTCTGGCATAGAGAATGATCTGTAAGGAACATTTCTTCTGTTTTTAACATGCTATACCTGCTTCTGATTTTATTCAGTCTCCTGCATTCTGAATTGGCCACACACTGAAATACAGAGAAGGCAGCCTGCAGAGTGCAGCACAAGAAAAAGGCTAGCACACTCCAAAGCTGGTGGCAAACCACAGTCCCCATAAAAACCACATGTGCCAGAGACCAAATATTTTGCATTTTGCTTACTGCTAATAAAGCTGCTTCACTTCATTAAAAGCAGCTTATCATTTTATCTACTCACTCCGATTAATTAACCTCTGGTTAAAATGAATGAGCACTTGATTTGAGGATTCTATTAATGCGACACTGGTGAACCACCACTTGCATGCTTTTATCCTTTTCCTTTTATTCTCCATTCTCCCTATACTGACAGGGTCTTATTAGGCCATTTGGATTGACACTCCCAATACCCTTCGAGCATACTACAAATGCTTTATAGAGAGAGGTGAGGAAGGAAAGATCCCACAGTCCAAAACTCATCCAAGGCTCAGTTTCCCTGCTGGAATATACAGATGGATATAATCCACTTCTCACTGTAATTATGATCACAAGCTTGGAAAGAAACAGCATGGAAAGAAGAAAGAGCCAGGGAAATACACTAGGTCGCTGTGAACTGGGGAAAAACAACAGTACCATTAATGCATACAGCTCATTTGTCTTTCCAGAATAAAATAATTTTAAATATGAAGCACTAACAACAGTCAGTTCTATCAAAAACTCAACTTTCTTAGAGAGCAAAGAACTTTCTTCCAAGCCAAATACCATGTGCTGTATACGAATAAAGACAGCTTCTGCTACAGTATATGCCTACAGATTTCACAGTTGCACATTACCGCCAAAATCTCCATTTCTAGCAGCAAAAAACTTATGTTACCATTCTTTAGCCAAGCATCTGAAGATTGAAGTATATCATAGCTGCTCATTTTGCTGGCAAACAGTGCTTCCCTTCACATATCTAATTCTCACCTCTATTCAACCGATTTTATGAATGTCGCAAATACCCAAGTGTTTGGGAAGTAAAAACCAAAAAACCCAACAACACCCTCCCCCATTTCCCTTTTTCTTCCTTTATCTTCCTTGTCAATTAAGCATCCATTCTTTTGCAACAATGCCCACAGAGAGGACAGAAAGATCATTAGGCCTAAACTTGTAGCAAATTCATAGTTTGAGGCAGAAGTGGGGAAGTTGTTGAGGGGAAGTGGAAATAGAAGTTCCTGGGTCACCCTAACACTTAGGTCTAAATTTCTGTGCAATCAGGGTAAACCATAGGTAGACTATTACCAAAGCGAAAGGAAACTGTATTTATGTTACAAGCAATTCAAGAGGTCTCTTTCAAGAGGTCTCTTTCAAGGGAAGAGTGTGTTTAGGTTATGAACCGTTGAGTATAAGCACAAGCCTGAAATTCACGGTCCAGCCAGACAAGGCTGTATGTGGGAAGGCACCAAAGGAAGATCTGGTTTACATCACGCAGCAGGGCAGTAAGTGACCGTGAGTCACTGACGCACTTCATCTGGCTTTTAAGGCCATCAGCACTAGATCAAAAATATTACAGACCACATGTTACAAAGCACTTCCCAGTATAAATTTACCCAGCCAGTTCAAATCCGCACAGAATTTTCTAGACAAAATTTATATCACAAGGCTTCCTGCAGGATTGACATGTTGTGTCCTGCTGCTGACAAGATTTTAGCACATCTCTCTAATATAATGCTTGGGCTCAACGAACAGGATTTGTCCCATGGGCTAAGCCCAAAAGGGACAAAGCAGGATGAACCATCCTGGCACCACCAGGCAGCACCACATTTTCTAGACCTTAACCGTGCATATACCAGACACAGTAGAAGAGAGACAAACAAAACCTGGAAACATGTTTTTGAAACATCAATTCATTATTTCAGTTCATACTTTAAATTACTTGTTTTAGGGAACAAAAAAAAAATCTGTTTGTTTCTTTTTTGTTATTTTTTTTGACCGGGCAAATTATTGAAATATAGAAGGAATTCACACGCAGCTTTGCACAGCTGAAGGATGGAACAGTATGCACCCAGATACGTTGTTCCTTAGTAGGAGAGAACAGTTATCACTTGCAAGGAAACCAGGCAACAAACCAGGTCTTTTTCCATTACTAACTTCAACAACAACATTCAAATTTGATTTGGGCCTTTCTTTGAGAGACTAACAGGTAATATAAGCAGAACACCAAAACCTGCCACCTACGCTAATACCCATGCGTTACACTTTGTTCCTCTCAGTAACTAATTATGGATTAGCGCCACAAGCTCCTTCCAAAAACTCCTTCCCGCAGACTGTCGATTTGCACTCCCACCGCTCTGCAGCAGCCACTGCAAGTCACTCAAGCCAGAGCTCCTCCTAGCAGGCCTGCAAAGCTGGGGAGAGCAGAAGCAGCCACCTCAATGCTCAGGGCAATTACTTACACACCAGGGGTGATTGTGGGCAGACATCTAGCCTCCAGGAGCATCCCTTCAAACCCTGGCAGTGGATGCAAAGAGGAGTCAAGCAATGACCCTAACTGCAGTTTGTCAGGGTGGTGGAGCCGGGAAGGAGGGGAGGCCCCAGCACAAATGCCACTCCGCGTAGGACTTATTCCTAAATAAGGAAACTCAGGTTTTGTATTCAGAAATAAGTCTGTACACCTTAAACACGACAACTGTGAGGAGTACCGGAAACTCCACTGCGTTAAGGACAACTGAGGCAGGCAGACAATAACTGCTGAAACTGGAGGAAAGCCAAGGGCCCCAGAACTAGCTGTGCTAGCACTAAAGAGCTGAAGGGTTTTAACCAGTGACAACAACTGGCCGCTGCCATAGCTACACTACCTGGGGAAGACAGTATCTTCAAGCCCTCCATACACATACCGATGCCCTGAGGCAATCCCTTGCAGTCTTTTCACCTCTCTTCCCACAACCCTCTTCACTTCGTGGGTCCTGTGAAGTCTGCCCTCAGAAAAGGGCTGACCCAGACAACTGAAAAGATAAGAAAATTCAAAATCATGGCTCTTACTACCGTTTTAACCTGCCTTCTTGTGCCTAGATATGCCAGATTTTTACTTGCTTCTTAGTATTTCTTAGACTTTGTATATTAAAGAAGTGATTTAATAACAAGTTAATTTCAGCTCTCAACTCCCCACTTTCTGTGCATTTAAAACCATCACAGATGTCTAAAACAATCTTTTTGGCGGTACAAAATAAGCATCCAGCTGTCTGATTCTTTCCCCTCCCCCACACTACATAGTAAACAGATCCTAAACATACAAATGACCTGAAAAATGCACTGCTGGGATGGAAATTGTTTTTCCTCTCCAACAAAATTTGAGATTTAAATCTTCTCCATATCAGAATAAAAAATTAAAACCTGTAACCTTCATGAAATGAAAATCAGAAAAGTATCAAAGGTTTCATTAAAAAGAACCCCAAGAGAACACAGGCTTATTGTTAACATAAAGTTAATTAAGTACTTAAAGGCCTTAAGCAGCGGTAAAGTCCTGATGTAAACTGGGCGACAGCTAAGGCTTTGCAAACTGAGGACTCTGGAAGAACCTGTCATCCTCTCATAAGGTGCAATATAGCTTTGACAGACACTTCATTTTACTGAATACAGTCACTGAATGAGAAATCCTAACCCCAAACTTATCTCAAAGGATTTAGAGAAAAAAAAAAATCCAAGACTTGAAACAAAAACCATGTTGAAATGCTCTACAAAGGCTCACGAGCTATGAACTTGATCTATATATGAAAAGAGAAATACAAACAGGGTAAGCTTCCCACTGACAAGTTATTACAGGCATGCTGCTTAACATACACAGTGTCACCCACCTTAAATGTTAGCTAGCAGCACCATCACCCTTCCGTTGGAGATGGTTCAGGTTGATACAAATGAGAGAGGAAAACAGGGAAACAAGGAAAATAAAAGCTTTGGTTAAAAAATCAGTGCAAAAAATCACCATTCTAGATGCACTGATAAGAAACACAACTCCTGAAACAACCTGAACAGAGGTACGGTTGCTTTTTCAATGAAGAAAAGAATTTGAAAATTATCTTTCCCCAAATTTAATTAGAGGAAATGGTGGAGGAAAGCACAGCATTAAAGGCAGCAAGCAAAACACAGCCAACTGTGAGCCACTACCCAGCCTCATGTTTTGTTGCCTTATCCCTGCCGTGCCCTCTCCTGCTTTCTATGCCCCTTCAACATTTCCAACTATGAAGAGTATATGCTGCCCCGTCCTACCTGCTGTAGTCCAACACATTGGCAAGAATTTCCTTTTGCTTCGGTTCTCAAATTTCACTATCACATCCAGCCCCACCTCCCAAAGCTTTTCACCCGAGGAATACAGTCTGCATGACTGCATTTAATAATACAGACTCTGCTGCTTAAATACCATACATTTGCACACAGTTAAAGCACGTTTTACAAAGGTACCATAAAGGAGTTTAGCAACATATGTTTCCTGGGCACACAATTCACTGCAGCAGCTGGAAAGGGACCCTGTCCAACATGGGGACAGTTTCCCTCTCCTCACAAGGACAGAACGGAGCACACAGAGACAAGGTGTTTGTGCTGGAGCCATTCCCAAAACATGGTTTCAGAGGGACAATCCGTCTGTCACACGTTGCCTTGGGGAGCACGTGCAGGGGAAAGAAGAGAAGAGAAGCAGGCAGGGAATCCCCTCCAAATTTCCAGCGCCACGCAAGAGGGACAAACAGATGCGTCCAGCCAGAGAGAAATGGCAGTGGGCTGTGCACAGCCTCTCAGTTGACCCCATGGATTACAGAGGCACTTGTCTCTGCTGCACATCACTGCGTAAGACGCGTGCTGGGAGCAAGGCAGTAACGACAAGCGATGCCCGTGATCCTGCAAAGCAGCTTGCAAAGCTTGTGCTTCCCTCAGCCCCCAACCCAGGGAGTTTGAAGGCATTGAGAAACTGTACAAAAACTCGGCTGGAGATACGAATCTTAATAGCAGCTTTCCTCCACACATGCAGCTCAGCCAAGCCTCCCACGTCTCAGTGTGCCCCAAAATTCTGCCTTTCAAAAGGAATTTTACAGAGTCTTCACTTGTGTGGGAGAAAACAGGTTCAGAGGCCACAAGGTAGTTTCCACGGGCTCCTCCCTGGAGCATACTGCAGCGTCAGTGGCAGAGGCAATGTCTGCCTGCAACAGCACAGGCAGCTCCATTATTTAGTCTGGCACCAAGGAGAAAAGCTATCATCCATTTTTAAGTTAGATTCAGGGAACCAGCTGGGGACCAGCAATTCCCATTTTTGAAGTGCAAGAAAAGGAGTGTAACCAGCCTTTCCATAGGAACAAAGATTAGCGGCCTGGAGTCTGACACTCCTCCTGCATTAAAAGATAGGAGACAAAGCGATAGACAGGTAATTACATAGAAGGAGCCCTGGGGAAATTGCAAACTCCTTGAAAACCCTTTAGCTGGTCTGTATGTTTCTCCTCATCTCTCCTTCAGCTGAAGGTCTCCAAGAAACATTTGCCCATTAGGTCATTAGCTTTATTGCAGAAGGTAGCCAGGCAGCTGGTAGCAGCCGTTCAATAAAGACTTACCTTGCCTCTGCATCTTCAAGAATGAGACGGAGAATGAGAACGAGAACATCCCAAGGCACATCACCTGTCTGCAGCTTATCCTTGGTAAGTTAGCGTACTTAGTCAGTCTGAGGGGTCTGGCAAATGAACTCTGACAAACCTCACTGGGGCAATTTAAGACTTTATTGCATCACACTGTCTTCCCAAAGCCTTCACAAACATTAGCACCACAGAGCAAATCTGGCAGAAAAATTTGTATCACTCATTGGCCTCCCCAGTTCAGAGCCTAGCAAGTTAACGTAAACCCCTTCTCAGAGCTGGTTTAAGTTAAGACATCAACTGTGAACTGGAATGGCTGAGGTCTAGAACAGAAGATAATACTGCCTCCACTACATTAACATCTATCACAAAGACGGAATAGGGAATGACACCTCAAAGCACTGCAGCCAGTTCCTAAGCAAACACAAATCTAAACATTCAGTTTTGGTACTAAAATACATGTGCAATTTGTCTAGCAACTGACTTGAGTCTACTCATCCAGCTCAGGATGCTCTATGAATCACAGCACTAATTTTTTGTACTTTATATATCCTGACACATTAATTGAACATCTTGAAGTGGAAAGACGGACATGGATTACATCGTGGATCACATCACCAGATAACTACAAAATTTAATTGCTTAGAAGTATTACCAAAAAGCCACTGCATTTGAACTCTCACCCATCACATTTTGCACTTATGCCCAAAACTAAAGAAAAAACACATCTGGAGAGATGAAGAATTGCCATCTGTTTCCAACTCTTCACAAAACACACCACTCAGAGCTAGAGCTGGGGTTCCAGCTGGTTCCTATCTTATCTGTCACTGGTACAACCAGTCATGAAACCATGAAGAACCCCAGAGAAGACAACTAGGTTTAAAAAAAAAAACCACACACACACAACCCCCCCTGAAAACCAAAAAAAAAGAACAACAAAAATCTGTATTTATCTCTTTAGATGTAGCTGTGTCATAATAATAAAAGAAGCTGGTTTTGAGACTCGATTCTTCAACTTGGCTTCTCCAGACTTAACTCACTGTCTTTTCATCTATGCTGATATTCAGACAAAAATTTAGCTAATCAGTCTGCAATGCAACAGTTACATAATATTTTTCCTCTGCAAGCATTTAAAATGTGTCTCATCTTCTAGTTTTTCCGAATGGACTGTATCCTGCACATAAAAGTAGAGTGAGAAGGCACAAAGCTTCTGTTTGCATCGCACTGTTAGAATGGCAATCCACATTAACCAGAAGACTTGTCTAAACTCTATGTAGACAAGCTGCTTCTAACATCATCCTCCTTTCCAGAAGCAGCTGAGCAGGCAAGACACCTCGAAAAGCAGATAACAATTACCTCTTACCTTTCTGAAGAGGCCGCCGCCAATTAGCACATTCCTGGAGCTTCTAATTCAGGCAAGAAGAAAGGAGAGGAGGAAAAAAAAAAAAAGAGCAGGGAGCCGTTTTCTTCCTCAGCACAACAGTATTTCCTAAGGGATGGAGAAAAAAAGAACAAGAAAAAAGAAAAAAATAAGTATTCGCTTTCATGCTAATTTTTTGAAGAGGCTACAGATTACAACTCCTCCTTGGAAGAGCTACTGTGCCTCTCCTTCTCCAGTCCCAAAATACCAACTTGAGCTGTCCTGTAGTTTCTCCTTCTATCACCTTATCAAGGTATGGAACACGAAGGTCAAGCCACCTACTACTAAGAAAAACAAAGACGGATTCACATCAGAACGGGATAAAGTCCCATACTAGAACGCGATAAAGTCCCATTCAAAAATATTCTGGAGCACTCACTCTGTTAAGTAAATACACTTCAGCCAAGCTCACACCCACTTCTGTAAAAATTCAAATGAGCCAAATTTACTATCAAAATAGTTGGCAAAAGGCAAATTCCAACATGCATACTGAACATACAGGTATATACTGACATTCAAGTGCTTATGTACTCATCCCTGCAAGGTTCATACCTAGAATTGAGAGATATATGCAACTAATCATGACTTCTATTTCTTTTTAAGACAACTACTATTTTTCTTAAGACAACCACTATTTTTCTTAAGACAACCTATTTTCTTAAGACAACGTATTCCAGCTATATTGAATCTTTCAGTAACAGTAAGAGAAAAAAGTATCAGAATGAAGGAAAAAGGCAACCAAAAAGCCTTTTTGTGACTAAAGATACCATTTAGAAATCCAGCTTCACTCCCATAAAACCATAATCCCTCACCTCAGACCATATCTCTCTCTCTGCCCTATTCCTAACATGAATTTAAAGATATTTACAGACACCCAGATTTAATGGGCCCCTCCCTACCTCCAGTACCTGTCTCTGATGAAAGGCAGGAAAATCAAGTGGAAAATTATTTTAAAGAGTGCACGCAAAACATTAACATATTTGAGGAAACGGCAATCAAGGTTTTCCATGGGGAATGAGCAAAGGGAAACACGTCCAGTCTGTTCTCCATCACACTTCGTTGGCTTATACTCGTACAGAAAACTCTACCTTTTTCTGTCCCGTGGAAAATCGGAATGCAAGTTCTCAAAATAAGGAAAAATGTCTATGCTACCTTACATTTCCCCACGTATCTCTGTCATCCCTCCGGAAGATAATTAGCCCGTCTGCTAACAGCATGCAACTGCATACGGATCCTCGTCTCCTGAAAGAGGTTGTATACAAGGAGCCCCAACAGACAGGAAACAACATAAAAGGCAGCACTCCCATCGCAGCATCTCCCTCAAAGCCGACCACGTCTGTCCAATTCTAAACGGCCACAGTTCCTGCATTTCTCTACGGGACAAAAGTGCTCTCCTTCTCTCCTCCTGTCAGGAAGACTTAAAGCTGCAAGAATAATTCTATCCAGATTCCCCTCTAGATAGGCAATGATTTAAAGAATTCATGCAGTAACAGTGGCAGTATAAATAAACAATGAAAAAATGAAAAACTAAATAAAGATCACAGAAGACGACACACAGAAAACGTGCACTAAGGAGGGAAAGAACAAGATCAGTGATTCAAAACCTCTCCTGCCTTATTATGTTCACCCAGAAATAGGCCTAGCAATAATCTGACAACGCAAAAGAATGAATCCCGACACAAAAACGTAGCTGCTCAAAAACCTGCCTCCCCAACCTGTTCCCTAAAGGCAAACCTTCCCACACTGTTTGATGCCGCTTTCTTGATGTCTTACACCCCTTGGTCACATTTCTGCTTTCTGTCAAATCTCAGCCCTCTGGATTAACTGATGCAAAGCAACTTAAGCCAACACTTGGAGTCCTCAAACCACACTTCTTAAAAAGTCGGAAACAGTGCTACAGCCCTCATTGTGGGGATGGGAGAAGAAATGACCCTCAGTGAATTGCTCCTGATGTGTACATCTCAAGACGACACACTAATCAATACCTACTGAGCAGCTCTGCACGATCAGGTTGCAAAATAGAAGAAAAAAAAATTGTATCTCTTTCTCAACCACACACTGTTTTTACATCCCTAAATCAAATGCATCATTTGCTTTTCTTTCTCATTATTAAACCAAAAGGATGCTTTAGACAGCGTTTTTTCCCCTGCTAAGAGGAACCCCCCACATGTCAGGTGAAGTCTGCTAAGAACTGATATTACTGGTTACATTCCACTTTCATCCTCTTAGTGGTAGGAGAAATAATTTAAAGCAGATGTACAAGACTTGGAGGAAGCGTATTTTTAATCAAACATAAAATCAAGAGGTGACAAAAAAGAAGGCTAAGAGCAAAAACCTAAAGCTTACCAACAACATTCTCAGGGAGACAGAAATCTGTCATAAGTACCACTTAGGGACATAGCTTTGACTCAACATCACTTGCCCCAAAGAAAGTGAGACTGCTCTGTTCTCAAATCCTCAGGCAAGAAAAAAAAAAAGAAAAAAAAAGAAGTGAAATAATGCATTACCCAAAAGTCAAATTCTAAGTGGAGAAACCCATCAAAATGACTTACCATACCAAAAGACTTGACTAAATTTCTGACAAGGTCAGAGATAATTTGTGTAAGAAAAATGTCAAAATGTTTTGGGTATACAACCACTAGAGGAAGGAAACAAACAGAAAACTGGGAAACACTGTATGGAAACCCAACAAATCGTTGACACCAACATTAGATAAATGAAGTGGCATATGTTAAGACAAACACCCTCAGATGGTGTGAGAGTCAACTTCTGCAGTGGATTCAGCCGAGCTGCTTTCCTGTATCAAGCTTAATAAAAATAATCCTCGATTCCATCAGCTAGAGGTGGGTTTTCATTATATCTCACACTATGCATGCTGATTCTGGACAGTACCCGAGCTGACAACTGAAACCTGCACCAGGGATTCTGAAACACGATCTTGACTAAAAATCAATCCTTCCTCCTGGAGGATCAGTGCCAGATTTTTTCCCATGAGCTGCACAATGGAAATATAATGTTTTTTCCATGTGTTACCCAAACCTAACCCACTTCCCACAGTTAAATGCAAAGATTCTGCATGTCATTTGCCAGGATCTAGTTCGTAATTTAATTGATCCAGAGACTTTTAAAGTTCAGAAAATAAAGAGTTTGGGGAAAGTAACTCCCCTCACTTCCAGTCCGCACTGCATGACAGGCAAAGTGCTTGCTCACTTTATCCTATCTGACCCCTTACCAGAAGCCCCCGTCAGCCCTTTGGGGAACTACTCTGTTCAAGGGAGCCTCCACTGTACACAACCAACCTGGAAGATTTCCGAGTTTATTGGATTTTCTAGGTCTACAATGTTTATTACTTCCCTCACAATAAGAACCAGAGAAAGGAATTAGATCAGAGTGCTGCTGTATGTAACAGCCTCTTCCCCAAACTGCGTTCACAAAATAAGGCAAAGCAGAGTTTAAAGTGGAGAGGGGAAGTCCATCATCACCACCTCCCACAATTACAGAGGGGGGCAAGTGTTCTTAAGATTCTTCAATCTATGTCTACTAGTTACTTTTCTTCAGATCTTCACTACTCAGTCTGCACTAATACAAAGAGGTCAAGTTTATATCATAGTAAAAATATATTTCCTTTTTTTCTGTTTATTTTTCAACCTCTTGATCTAGGAGATGTAATAAGATAACTATTCCATGAATAACTATTGAGGGAAGAAGTATTCTCAATTTCTCATTGTAAAAAACAAACAAGCAAGTTAAGAAAAGAAAATAAATCCCCTACTCTTAACCATCACGATGAACCAGAAAAAAAGACGTTTTCCCAGAAACATTCTTGTGGAAACTGTAGTTAAAGTGTTTCTTAGAACACTACCATAAGTCTCTCTCATATACCTTACTAAAATACATCAGTCTGCAGTCTCTCTGACACTAATGGCAGTGGCACCACCCAGGTATTTTGGGCGCCCTCCCTTAACTCTCAGGGCAGGACTCTAAACGCCGTGTTCTGGAGCCAGGAACCTCACCCCACCCCTGCAGCAGGTTCCTTCTCCAATCTATTTTCCAATATCTACAGTTTGGGCACAGTAAGTATGAAATGAAACTTGCATATAACATAGCACTTAACTACAGCAACAGAAAGAGAACAAGCTAGAAATTAACAAATCCTCGTTTAATTTCGTATGAATTAAAAGCATTTATGTCCCTATTATCCATGCATATATGCGTGTTTGTGTCTATACACAGAACAGGGTAAGCACTTCCACCACAAACACCTGTTTCTTCACAAATATCTCCAGTACAAACTTCTTCAAACATAAATACTATTTTCCCAGAACTGTATCTGCACAAAGACAGGAAGCTCTTCTCAAACATCTATTACAAATAGCCAAGAAAAAGTTATCAAAATATTGTTGCAGAAGCACAGACAAAGGATAAAAACATGGTAAGAGTGAATCAAAACACAGATCTCCTAAGTAAATTTTCCTTTGATTTGCCCAGGCCTTAGTGGGATCTACCCATCTGTCTAAATGTCTAAATTTAAGGCTCTATGCTTTACTCTAGATGAAAAACAGTTCCTAAACAAGAAGCATTTTTTTAATTAATTTGAGCCACCTTTATTCAAACACCAGATACATTATATTTCTTTATCTTTATTTAGAGGTGTTACCCAATTCTTTTCCACAGCTGAAACGTTATACCTATCTGTATTTCCCCATCTGCTTTCTTTGGATCCTGAAAAAAGGTCTTCTCAACATGACATTTGTCCATGTGAAAATCTAAGTTTACAGAAGCACTATTCATATGCATGTGTTTAGATAACATGCTTATTAGAACATACCAGCCTATGCATGGCATTTACTTACCAGTCTAACTGCAATGACCACCAATAAAGAAAAAAATTTATTTTTTCTCTTAACCACCAAAAAAGGTACGTACTGAGCACAAGTGGATTTTATACCCCATGATTTATACGCAGAGCCCTGCGGTCCAAACCCAGTGCCACCAAGCACAATGGAAATGCTCATCACTTTAACAATTTGGTCCCTTCCCAACAAACGGGGGGAATAATTTTTCAAAACACTTACTTCTCACTTTTAAGCTAGATCTAGAAGGAAGCAATTCTTTCTCTAAAAACCACGCTCCTCAACCTTTCCCAAGTGACTTAGGTGACAGGATGCTAATAAACCAGCTAAAATACCAGTGCTGTTGTGAGACTCGGGACCTAGGACATAAGTGGCAGCAAGAAGTCAGGTGCATGGCCACGTCCCGGACAGCAGCATCCTCCCGGGGCTCCCTGCCAGTGTGGCAGCATGGGCTCCTGCGTGCCACGATCGGTGCGCCACACGCTGACGTGTCTACAGATACCTTCTTAGCTCCACCACCGCTCTCTGCAGGGCAACAGCGGGCACCTGGCCCTACACAACAGCCCAAAGGATATTGGCGGCGGGGAGGGGGCACGCAGAAACATTTGTTTCACAAGATCT
Organism: Steatornis caripensis; assembly: GCA_013398225.1. Classification (NCBI taxonomy): domain Eukaryota; kingdom Metazoa; phylum Chordata; class Aves; order Caprimulgiformes; family Steatornithidae; genus Steatornis; species Steatornis caripensis. The sequence goes on from VZSC01017095.1 coordinate 1,106,814, forward strand.
ATCTCCATCTTACAAGCCTGATTTCATATGTTTTTCTCTTATTCTTAATGAAAAAAAAAGATACATTTCATGTTCGAAATCTGTATTTTTTTGAAGCTTGAATCACTTAGCCTATTCAACCCAAGCCTGTAATATGGGTGTTATTTCTTAAAAACATACAGTAAATGCATTAAATTATTGATAGTCATTAAACAGGGAAAAAAATTTAAACAGCTCTCAGCTTTTATCAATCATTAATGTAGTTTCCACTTGCGCATCTCACTGGGTTGCTATCATACAGCACAGAGCAAAGAGTACAAATCCTGACGGCATGAATTCATTTTCTCTTGACGCAGAGTAAAAATATTCTTGGCAGCAGGAGAGAGGCTAAAACACGAAGCAGAATGGTTGAAAGGAGGCTTCTGTCTGCTGCAGTAAACAGGTAGCAATAAGAGGGAGCGGCAATTTTAGGGACTGAGGCCCATCCACTTCCCCTCATCTCCTGTAAGGGCTGGTAACGTCATCAGTCGCCTCCAACACCATGCAGCCTAAAGCAGTTATGGCCACCCTGACAGTGTCTACAAACTTGATCGCTATTTGAAATGTAAGTTAATTCAACGGCATATGGGGGAAGAAAGGAGGATTGAGGTCAATAGTAAAGTATCCCGAAACTTCAGCGAGACAAAGATTTCATCCCAAGCTGCTTGCCGGCTAGTGAGCCAGTAAAACAGAAAATGTGCAGAAAAATCCACCTGTCACCAAATTGACAGCCTCAGCTCAGAAAAATGACGGAGACGGACATAGGCTCTTGAAGTTATTGTGAACCTTTACTGGGGCAAGTTATGACTAGACCTAATGTTTTTATCAGCTCTGAAAGACTCTTGTCAATACCGGGAATCTGGAGGCAGATGCCGATTGGTGGCACCTTGCCTGGCTGCGATACGCCGGCTACCAGTGAAGAGAAGTAAAATCCCATTTTTTGTCCATTTTATGGACAGACCGAAGACCCGTCTTACAAAGCTTCTCTCTCAGCTTTCACCCTCTGCAATTTTACTGAAATTCACTGTTTTAAAATGCAGCAAAGAGGGAACACTTCAGTGACGAGCCAGGTATGATTGCAGCATGCAAGGACCTAGCTGACCTACCTCGAAAGCAGCTACTCTAGGTGAGCCATAGCCATACGAATATCAACATGAAACACACAGAAACACCAGCTCTGGCTACATACCCAGCCAGTGAAGCCTTAGCCCTGCAGCAGCCCTGCTACTGGAATCCAAATTAATTTGTTTTAAACTACCTTCCGTCTGTTTAAATGAGCTGTAATAATAGCTCTGAAGCATGGTGCAGGCACCTCCAAAGCTACACATGATGCCGAGGACTGCTTGAGAGACGCATGCCCACACCCAGAGCCCACTTAGAAAGCACTAGCAGGAAAACCTCCTCAACCAAAGAGTTCCACTCCCTGTGATGGCATAAATTCCTTCAAAGAACTGTTCTGTTCATGCAGAAAACAACTGAATGTTAAAGACTCAGAAAAAAGCACAGAAAGAATCTTTGTCTGCTCCTGAAAAGTCTAAGTTCTATGGAGGCTTTTTTTCCCTGAAAATGATTCAAGAATGCACTGAGCCGAGCAACCAGATAATGCCAAATGTTGATACCAAAGTAGCCAGGAAAAGCTGCTATCACTGGAAAACGTTTTCTAGCCTGATTGTTTACAGACAAGTATGTTATAAAATACAAAGATATTTATTTCCAACCATCATTAGTGCAAATCTACATCGTAAAAAAAACCCCACAAAATTAATTTAAGAACATGCTTGTTTCTCATTATACTGAGTCCCAATGAAGGTAATACAGTATTTAAAGAAATAATACAAAAGGTTTCTCATTATACTGAGTCCCAATGAAGGTAATACAGTATTTAAAGAAATAATACAAAAGCTGTAACATCACTGAATTGATTTCATGATATATCAACAACGTTAAGTAATTCACAATCAATTTCAGTATAATATTAATCCTTATCTATATACAGAACTGTAAGAGTAACAACCCATATTATTATTATTAACGTAACACATAACCATGACCAGCTTTTGCACTGGTCCAGAAACCAGCACCAACCCCAGAGAGAAGATGCTTTCCTGTCCTTCAGGCCATAAGACATGTACCACTGCGCTAACTAACTGCCAAGACAAAGGGAATAGAATTCAGGACACTGACATGAGGCGCTTGGATCAGCTCCACGGTTGCCTGCAAGAAGCCGCTGCCGCAGCTGAACAAACCACAGTCTGAGCAGCCAACTACGCCGGGGCTGACATCCCCTCCCCACCATCACCACCGGCCTCCAAGGTGAGACAAGAAAAAGGGTCTACTTTGGTTTGTGCTCTTCACTCCTCAAAATAAATGTATGGAAAGTCCACGCAACTCTGACACTGGTTCTAAGCATCCCCCTGCAGAATGTGTTGGAATTTTTTTTTTGTCCAAAAGTATTTATTACTTGCAACACATCCCTCTAGCCAAATCTTTGTGTTTTTGTTTTTTTTAATGTACTTCATGCATGCGGGTTTTTTTCTTAAACGACTCGAGTTCACATCTCTTGCCCAGCTCCCACCAAGAAAGCATATTTCAAGAAGCTACAATTGCTATTAAATTTTGCCCAGCCTCTAAAGCACATTACCCTTTCAGTAAGTTAGCTAGAATTTTTATTTTGACACTACAGTCTGGATCTCAAGCTAAAAGATGCGGTGGGAGTGTACAAGTCCCTACCATTCCCCCTTCCCAACCAAAAGCATGCCTTTATGAGAAGACATAAGCAAAGGCCGCAAACCAAACTTTCTCAGATCCCCAAATGTAAGTCTCATGACAACTGCAGCTAAACCTAACGAAAAGCAACTCTGAACTATTAGTTAAAGCCTTCCAAATTCTCATCGGTGTTTGTAAGGGATACATTATCAGAGAAGAGAGATGCACCTTCCAGTATAATATTGCATGTTTAACTGATTTATCACAGATCCACACTTGAGGCTTAACTATTTGACTTCTATTCATTTCAGCAACAGAACCTTTCTGTATTGCATGGTTGGGTCTTACACAGCAGTATCTGTGCACACACACCACCTGCCCCCCTTCATTGTTACAAACTGATTCCATGATAAAAGTCGCTTAAAATAACAAAGCCAAACAACTGTCAAACCACCACCAATACAAGCTTTCAAACAGTTTCCATCTCATAAATCATTTTGGTGATGTAGTTTCGCACCACCCCAGGGAAAGTTACATGCATAACAGAAAATTCATTATCAATATGCAGAGATCATTTGGCAACAATATTGCTACTAGTAAAGACTTGTGCAGTGGCACTATGATCTCAATGCATTGCATATGCAGTACAGAAGAGCTGTTTAAAACCCATGGATTAGCTCTAGGTTTGCAAAATCAGCAAAAGACAACCAGTTTTGCTTCAGGTGCTCACTCATCCATTTCCCCAAAACCAGCATGTGGTGGGTGTGAGGAAGAGAAAAGAGCATTAGCAGTGGGTACTAACTTGCTTCTTTTGCTAGGAAAGTAATTCCAATCATTTGTTGAAGATTTGCTGATGATCCCAAGGGTCTAGCAAGTTCGGAGACCTCAAAAATGGAAGATGTCCATCTACCAGTTGAAACTTGTTCATGCACCATATTCAAAGACAGTGCTAGGAAAATCATTATTTTCTACACTACACGCATGTTTTCAGGTATTTATTATATTAATGCTTCATATTATTCTGTAATAATAACCTACATTTTAACTACTTCTGACACCTTCTTTGCATCTTAAAAGAAATTAATTATCTTGTTCTGTCCACCACTTCTGATGTTGCTTTCCTTTCCAATAGGTAGGCTTCTGCTGTCAGTGATCAACAGCTGAGACTCTTAAGTATTAGTCTCCCAGAGAAGAAAGAAAAATCAGTGAACCGTCCTCTGAGTGTGTACATATATATTTGGCTGTATTTCCCACCTCTAGCACATTTGCTTGTCCTGAAGCTCAGATGGTCACAAATAGCTGTTAATCAATACCTTTCCTCTGGAAATTCATCCAAGAGCTAATTTCTCGTTACAAGAAATTCAGCCTCAGGAAGTTAATCAGAAACCAAAGCAGAGGGCAAACTGACTCTCTCCAAAGGACCACCCTTTACAAGGATCATCTCCTGAATGAAACTTTTATTAATGACAATTCTGCTATTCCTAACACGAAAGTATAGCTGCACTATGCGGCTGCCTGATACAATATGATGCAGTCCATTGCTTAGAGTACGTGCTCCCAACCCCCCAGGTTCAGAGGCTTTTCAACAGCTCCAGTTTCCCATGTGAATGGCTTCCTCCTCTAATCAAAGAATTTGAAATACTTTAAAATAGAATGAAGTTAGTTGAGTGAGAAGTATTTAGTAACTCGTTAACTGAATTTATCAACTAAATCAGTATTTTCACAACAATTAAAGCTACAGTTAATGTGAAATGCAGAAATAGGATTCCAGTAAGAAGACTTCAGCTGAACTTTTTCTGTGAACAACAACAAAAAAGACAGTAGTAGAGAGAGGAACATGAGGATCAAGGACAGAAACAGGTAACCAACACTGCAGTCAGACTCTGAAGCGCTTAACAGGTAACCAAGCAGCTTTCAGCTAGAGGCTCTAAGTCTGTCAATAGCACCATAGCAGGAATCGCTTGACTTCCCTGGGCTTTGTACAAGACAATTAGCAGAAACAAGGCTTACATGGCTGATCCTGCATCCCCCGTTTCGTTCATCCTTACTTTCACATGTTGGCAGTAATCTCTTACAAATATCAGCTGGAGTTTATACTCTCAAGTATTCCAATTAACACAAACCAGAAGCATTGCATTTCTCCGAAACTTGCATAGAAAACAGCCAGGGATTTTCTACGGTATCACCTGCTCCCCCAGCCAGCGTCCCAACGTACCTGACACGCACTCCACACTACTGCAAAGTTCTTTAGCAGATGGGGCAGGGACAGTTGATGGTTTTGTCACCAACATCTGAGAGACCAGTTTAGAATACAAAATTTAAAAGCCGCATTAGCTACAGATGCTCTCTTTGTGCCATCTTTTTGTCAGGAGGTGAATTAGTGGTAAAGAGTTTTTGGATAGAAAGATATGAGAAAATTTTTCAACCCTACCTATGTGATTTGGAAGGCCAAATCTCACTGTGTCCAAATCGTTTAGGTACAGCAAAAACATACTCTTGGCCTTTGGTTGTTATTCTGTTAGACGTAACTACAAACTATTACCCTAAAATTTATGCACAAATATCACTTGTCAATAGTACTTTAAGAAGAAGAAAAAAGGTGCAATTTTTACCAGTCAGACTGTGAGAGAATTTCCCATCACGCTGTGGCACATATGCAAAGCTTCTCAGCAGCTTGTTCCACGACAACAGATTTGCAAAGCAAGAACTGAGGGGATTATTTGATTCAGCATCTACTCAAGTGGCCGATTCCTTCAGCAATCAATACTAATCAACAAGCTAAAGCCTTGTAAGAAAAGTCAGACAGCATTTGAATCCTTCCTGCTGCAGCAAGCAGGGCTCTGAGGCCTTATGGCCCAACACTGACGCCTCAGACGTTGTAATTTTGGAAAATCAATTTTAACTGGGATTTAAAACGCACCCTATGCTTCTTTCCAAATGCCAAAACACAAAGCTCACCTTCTCAATGAAATCCTGAGAGGAAAGATACACGCATACAAACAACTTGGGCCTAATATCATCTATTTGCTACTTCACACTTCAGCTGTGCAGGACAGACCTTAACATGAGCACAGGGGACCAGGATTAAAATAAGGGCAACACATTTTAGAGCAAAACAGGCTACCCTCACACACACGACTTTTGCATTAGTAACATCAGGAATTTTACTTTTTCCTATTATTATCTTTCAGGGTGACATCAGGGATGCTTAAGAGGCGTGAATTACATTGCTCTAACAGTATACATGAGGAAAGCAGTGTCAAAACTTTAGCAAGAACTCAGAAAAAAATAACGTCTTCGGGTTCCTTAGGAAAAAAAACCCAAACAAAATAACCCCCACAAAAGAGATTCAGGTTAGGGTTTTTAATGTTCCTTTTGCTCAGTCAAAGCCCATGTCTCATGCACTTGTGAAATGCCTTTGGTATCATATTAAACCAGAAACCTTCGTATCATCAAGCAGATCAGACAGCCTTTGGCATCTGTTAAGACCCAGCATTTCAGTTGTGTTTTAACAGCCCTGTGAGTCCTCTCTCACGTGTCTTTAAGCAGCAGAAAGTATACACATCTGTTTTTCCCCTCTGTTATATGGTCACTCCAAATCCCGTTGCAATTACTAAGTCATTCTTGGCATAGCCGTATGAGAGTGACCAAACCCACATTCAAAGAGAATAAATTGGCAGGCAAGCTGTGTTGACTAGGTGGAGGGGGAGAGCTGGGAACACAGTGTTTCCAGGAGTGCCACACACTTTGATGATAGGGTAGAAATGCGACGATGCAATGATCCGGTAGAACAGAAAGGCTTGTCTTTGTTTATTAGAGGACAGCTCGTTTGGATAACAGGAAGCATGACGACTCCAGGCTGCATGAACAACCAGATTCAGAAGGAAGAGTACGAGGATTTGGGATTCCTAGAAAATAGCTAAAGCAAAAGGGGGATCTGAAATGTGGACTGTTCTGCAGCAGTAAGTCTAGCAACAAGGAACAAATCTGAATTGGGTAAATCTGAAATAGAAATATCAGCTTTCACAGACATTCACCTTCAGACCCAGTAAAGTTTGACATGCTGACAAACCAGGATTTTGTATTTTAAATAAAGCTTAAGAGCAATTCAGACATATATTGAAGCTGCTGTGAAAAATTTATGACCAGACGTTAAATTCTCTATGCTGAGCCACCGCTAATCTGCTAGCACACTCGATGCTCAGTTTTGTTCTCTACTCTTCATCTGCCAAAACATACAGAAATCATACCCAGCAGACAGGTCATTTCTTCCACAGCCCTTTTAAGTCTGCAGACAAGTGAAAATAAACGTGTATACATTTTTAGATATATCCATGTTTTCAAAAAGTTTAATGCATAGCTGCACTTTGTACCTATTTACATGTACTTTCTATATACAGTCACGCTTGTTTATGTGGAATAAAAGTTCAACGTTTTAGAAACGAACAAGTTACAGTTTTTGCACTAGGCAATGATGATTAAAACCTGAATATTTCATAGTGGTGAATCACACTGCCAAGTCTCTAGGGATCAGAGCAATTTGAATTGGCATAAACGAATGTTTCCCAATTTTCTGCTGCTTCTGTAATGAGTTATGTTCCAGCCCTGCCAATCACTTCTCGGAAGGCAGACCCATTCTCCAGCTTTTTAGCTATATTCACCACTCATGAGTGCTGGGAAGGCTGTGCTTGCTTCCACGTGTGCAACTGCTGCTGTCGTCTCACAACAGCAGCCCATCTGCACTTTGGACCTTTCGCCAAAGCCGTCCATGTGCTTCCTCAACACCTTCCCGACCCAAGTCTGCGCGGAGCTGAGGGAAGGAGAGGCCTTGATTCGACTGAGCCCGTTCTCCCATCAGCTTTTATCTTTCCAAATCACCAAATAAAGTAATTTCTAGATCAGCAAAGATGGAAAAAGAATGCAAACAAAGCAGTTTAAATCCCTGTACCCACATTTAAACTGGCTGCCATCTAGACCCAGACTGCGAGCCTTTTCATGCCAGCAACTCTGCCGAGCAAGTCTCTGGAAGCCTTCTGATCTCAAATGTTAACACATTCCCCCGCCGATACAAGTTTAACCTCAAGAGAAGAGAGGAAACAAGCTGCTACGCACAGATTAGAGCTGATGAGCAGTAGGTAATGACTGGAGCTGTGTCAAATCACGGTTACAGCAACCTTTTTTTTTTTAGGGTACATATGGATTCACATACTGAAGTTTCCTTTTGAGCTTACAGTGCAAATACCTGAACTTCAACCAAAACTCTGCCAAAAAAAGCACTTGTAGGGACTTGCCTAAATGGCACGAGAACCTTCTGGCAAACACGGCATGGTTCTTCTACGGTTCAAGCAAGTACACTTGCAGGTAACTAAAAGGAATAGGAAGTTAAACTGTAGACAACTAAATTCAGACAATTTTTTCTTCCAAAAATTGACACGACATTGCCAACATGCTGTATGGTGATGTACTAATTCTACAGTTAATGAAGACATTGAAAACATTGTTTCTACACGAGCTAACAGAGCCAAGACAATTTTTTTTTTAAATCTCCCACAGCTCCTCAGCCTCTAGTTCTCGCAGAACATTTTTACGTCTACCTTAAATGATCTTATTTAGAAGAGTATTACAATGGCTGACAAGACACGCTACTTCTAGCTGGCATTCTCACTCCTATTACCACCGGTGGATTTACATTATCAGATGGCCGTTATTTTTTTGTATTTTAGCTTTGTATTTGGCCATTTCTTAAGGACCCCTAGCACAAAATCCAAGGTTCAAAGACTCTAGGCCAAGAATCTCGAACAGATGAAAAGCACAGAAGTGTATTGATTTAGTAAGACGTAACAGGTGTCATCACATTATGAATACAGTGATTCTGAGTGTATACACATCCCAGTATGTTGGCTCCATCAGTTGCCATCAAAATAAGTCTTTTCACTCATTCTAACACCACCAATGTCAGTCTGTAAAATCACTGTATCAACTAGAGGAGTTATCAGAAATTTAAGTTATGTTCGTGTACACAGAAACAAGAGAAAGGGGAGCTTGCAATGGAAATTACTAGAGATAATAGCACAGTAAGAGAAAGCCAACAGCATTTTTCCTTTATGTCAGCTCCCAGTGCCCCAAATGCTAACAGCTGCCCATTAATACATCAGTCTTGAAGCCTCATAAGCTACCTCTACCCGTTGCGACTCTAGCTGCGCAAGCAGGGAGTAAGCGTTGCTATGTCTCTGAAGGATCCACTCCTCTAAAACTGTACTCAAGCCCCTAGGAGCAGTGGTCTTTCTCCAGCCCTTTTTAATACTAATATTTTCAAGTCAGATACAGGACGGACTGTTTCCTTGATCAAATTTTCAAAAGTTGAAACTTTTGAACACCCTGGGAGAAAGCCCTAAATGCCTAAATAAATCAAAACCACACAGAACACGCATCCAAACAGAGCTCTGTTGTCCATTTCCCGACGGCTTCTGTCTATCCAACAAATTACAACCAATTAAGTCTTTTGCAAGGAAAGCTTTTGTTTATAGTGATGTTGAAGAAAAAAAAAAAAGAGCTAAGAGGCACTACTCCAAATGTATTAAAATAATTAGTCCATCCACAAACACCACTGGAAATTGCCCCAGGTTTCTCCAAAGAACTTTAGTTTTGTTATTGTATGTAATTATAGTAATCAAGAGTTCCTAACCAGGTTCTTCAAACATTAGGTTGGTTAAAATAGAGAAGATTTAAGGAATCGTATTCTTTCTTACAATTCCTAGGTCCTTCCTTTCCATTTCATGCTCAAAATACAAGTCAATTTTGCAGTCATACTTTTTTAAATACATTTTTTAAAAAAATCAGTAGATCAGCTGTTTATTGTTTCCCACCTAAAAGCCTCACATATGTGAAATAAAAGCCAACTCACAATCTCTCAGCATCTTACTGCACTGATGCTAAAGCCAAAGCACACCTTCTATATGGATGCTAAAATTCATAGCTACACATCCAGAAAGGTGAGCTAAGTAAGCTTCGCTCACCAGCCAGAAGGTAACTGGACCAGCAACCCTGAAAAACTAATTCCAGAATACATAATATTGAAAATGTGAGCCTAGTAAAAAAAAGAGTACTTGGAACCTTTATCATGCTTTCGTAATCCAAGTATCTCTTCACCGTTAATCTAAAGCATCTTGCTTTCAAATTATGAAGCCTTTATATTCCTGAGAAAAAAAATAATTAAAAATACAGTTTAACATCTGACGATGTAAATAACCTTTATTTTCCTTGCAAGGAAACTCTGTTGACATTGTTGAATACACAAGCACTTAAATTTACACATCAGATCACAACCAAAATCCCTGCTGTACTGGAGTCAATCACATTTTTGGCATTGACTTCACTAGAACCCAGATTGCAAAGTGCTGGCTGCATCAGATCAATAGTTTTCAGAGCCTCTATGGTTTGTTTTTCTTTCTTATACCATTCTTTTAAAGCACAAGTAAGATGCCCTGACATTCACGGCTCTAAGAAAACACAAACTGTTAAAATTAACGCAGCGAAAATGTTAATCTAATGGTCATATCAGAGAATACTTTCTGAAAAGCCTCATTATGTTTACATGTTTACATGTGAATTACCATTGATGAAAGCAGCTTGCATCATAGCATTATAAAGACCTTAATTCACAGTATTTCACAACCTATCAAACAACTGCATCTTTCTTGAAGGTATTTCAACTGAAAGAGAGGCATGGGAAGGAAGCAGAGACCTAATCATCACGACTTGGAATAGCCATCTCGGAAGTCAGTAGCAGAACCAAGCACACACCCCACTGTCCTGCCTACACTGCTTTGCTTCATATTGCACTCATCTGTGCAATGTTAATGGCATAATACATATTAATGGCTCTATCAGAATCCAGTGCTACATTTTATACTCTCCCAGACAGAATGTAATAATCTCTTGGATGTAAATACCGCATTTTGATGCACATAACTCAAGACTTGGGTAACCTCCACTGCTTTTCAGATTTTCCTGAAAGCAGGTTCTCAGATAACCATAACTGAGTCAGGGCTGGGGAGAAGGGCAGGAAACAGTAGCAGCAGATGCTGCAGAAGCAAGAAGGGTGCCCTAGGGTAGAACTCCTTTTGCATTACCTGCGTGTTCCCCGCGCTCCGTTTAATAAGGACACTAGTCCCTAGCCTACATTCAAGAAAGCATTGTAATATATTAAAGGATATACTTTAAGCCCTCCCAGAAACTTCTATGAATGTTACGTTACAGCACTTTAGCACCAGTAAACAGGCTGCAGGTCCCAATGAAAAGCTAGCTTATTTAAATAGACGGACCACATATGATTTCAGATTACTCTGGACAAAGAATTCAGAAAAGTATTCTGCCACAGTGGTATTGCCTGAAAACAAGGGACAGCTGCAGAATTAAGTATTCACTGAGATGCTTTGCAGGGTGGAACGATTGCTAAAGAATTATACATATTAAATTAAACAACAACCCCCCACACCGTCAATCTTTTTCACTGTAAGTGGCATTTGTAAGTAGACCAACAAACTGCAGTTGTTGACTTTCCACCAGATAGCTTTCGCAGTATGTTTCTCTCCTAAAAAGTTATCTCTGAAGGTTAAAACAAGCTTGACAATAATAGTCAGATGGCATTTATCTGCGCAACAAACTCAGTTACAAACCATCAATATTTATTAGAGATAAATCTCAAGCCCTCTTGCAAGTTATAACAAGTTACATAAATTAATCTTGCTGAAGATACTCATCAACATATTTTCTAACTTTAACATCATTAAAACAGCATTCATGAAGTAGCCCTTGTCACAGTCAGCAGCTGTTTGCACTTAGCTTTCTGCACCTTAATCTTATATTTGGCTAAACTAACTAAATTAATATTCTAGCTTCCTTGCTCTTCTCACACTTAAGCTCCAAGGCAAAACTGTGTCAAGTTAAAAAAATGTAAATAATCATTTATTACTAACATGTAGAACTTGCACAGATCAGAGCAAAACAAAGCATTTTGCAGTGCAAAACTCACTGAAGATTTAAACAAAAGGCAACAAATTTGGAAAGGGCTTTCAATGACAATTTAACCCTTTGGATCTTCCAAAGAACACCTGCACAAATATTTGAAAAAACTGTATTAAGTGGTACCTCTAGAAAGAAAGAATAGATTTTTATAACGCTCTTTAGAACGTCAGTATTGAACTGTATGGTGATCTGATCTTTTCACCAGTATTAAGTCACTACGTGAAGAATGTAGAGCTGCAGACCAAGTTCCCTGGCTTCCCTTAAGACCAAAACGAGACCGCATGATACAAATTTCCACTCTGCTCCTGAAATTCTTATGCCACCAAAGATATTCCTATACCAACCTCCTGTCAGGAGGCTGCAATGAAAGCGAGCCAGCGTAACACCTGAGGGATTTCAGAGTTTAATTCAGCAGCTGATGATATTTAAGCATATGGTCAATGTAAGCACTTTTCTGCATAAGGGCAAAATTAACATGTGCTTGACTGAACTTAAACTCAAACAGATTTAAAATTTGACTCAAAACTAACTGAACTAATAGTCATGCAAAACAGACTTGAATACACTCCGTCTCTTTCTACGTACTTAGTTTTTAGAGTAAGCAAGCTACTCTGTCCTGTCTTATTACAGGTAACCATCAACATTCACCAACTGCCCCTACTGATTTAAACTAAAATTGTTTCTGAAGAGAAGCACACACTCCCCCAGACAATACGATATTGAGGATTTATCTCCAAGCAAATAGCTCAAAGTCAACAATACTCACTTCATTCTCCCCACCCCACAGAAAGGCCTCAATCTGTGAGATGTTTCTTCCACAGGAACCAAATCCAATCACCACACTAAATTATTCTAAGTGCTTTTAAGAGATGCTAAGTAAGCTTTACAGGTTTAATATCACAGTAAACCTTATTAAAGAAATAAATTCTAAAATTCTGCCCAATATATCTTCTGATGCCTTTAACTGAAACACCAGTAATGCACTCCTCAAAGACTTCAGGAAATGCAGTATAGACATGCACACATACATGTTATTTTTAAAATACAGGGTATGAAAGTGTGCAGTGGCTGGAGGGCAACAGCACCATTGTGCAGTGCCAGTAAGCTCAGCGAAACAACTTAGACACCTATGTCTTATCTTGTGCTTATCAAGAATGATCATTTAGCAGCGTTTCTCATTCCTGACACACCTAGAGAAAACTAAAGCTAAGTTCCAAGAACAATGATTAAATAATGTATTTTCAAAAGAGAAACAAGACAAAGGCAACTTCATCTTATTCCAAACATTCTCTTTCTTGGAGAAATCTGAAGTTTTAAAAGCTCCATCTCCTTGCTTGTTACTACTTTGTCTTTCCATCTCAAAAAGATATGAAAGTCAGTTGTAATACAAGGCTAATTCAGTCTCTAATTAGTTTGGAATCTTAATGGCCCTGATCCTATGTGTTAAAACTAATTTTTATCATGTCTGATACTTCACGGATGTGTCATATTCTTGATAATCTGGATCAGCACTTCTGGCAAAATTTTATTATGAGTAGAGTAGTATGAAGGCAAGAAATTTCAAATCACAGAATCACAGAATGGCACGGGTTGGAAGGGCCCTCTGGAGATCCCCCAGTCCAACCCCCCTGCTAAAGCAGGTGTCCCCAGAGCAAGGCGCACAGGAATGCGTCCAGGCAGGTTTGGATATCTCCA
>VZSC01017095.1:1121079-1142818 GCA_013398225.1 Steatornis caripensis
CCAGCCAGTCCAGGTCACGCTGAATGGCTGCACAGCCATTACAAATATCGGATCATCTAGTGACAATGCACCAGAGAGCAAACAGATGGAAATATATGCAGCCAGGTTTATTCAAGGGATGGAAGTCTTCTTCCCAAAAGAGAATTTGGGAAGATAATCTCCAGTCCTTTCAGAATTCTGTGTATAGGTTGGCTTTTAACCTTAGAAAGGGAGAAAAATACATATCAATACAAAACTGCTCACTCCAACAGCTTTTCTTAGATGCTGCACTAGACAACTACGCAAAGTAAAACAAAACAGAGATCCTCTTTACTCTTGTATCAGGTTACAGAATAGTGCAGGTAGAATAAAAGAGTGAAGTAAGTGTTCTACTGGACCAAGTTTGGTTTTCTTGACCTGATGGGTCTCTTTGTTGTGGCTGTCTCACTAGTAGAGAACGCACTCAACCCAATGAAACGCAAAATTTTGTATTCACATTATATACTCTCATCTTCTGTCATCAGCAACTGCAAGAAAAGCAGCTTCAAATTTACTCTAGTCTGAGCAATTTGACTTGGATACGTCTTAAGATGCAAGGATATTCTCAACTGATTGGTATTATCTCAGTGTAGCTGTCGGTCAGTGCAGTGGCAAACTACTTTGCCTCTGAAGAAAGGTTTCTTTCCAAGATGTGATTGGTGGAAGCCAACTGAACGGCCACATGTTCATCGGTCCCGTTACACAACCACCACAAAGCTTGGCACTGCGTGCAATATTTCCAGGAAGGAAGCCAGACATATATCAATATGGACAAAAGTAACCAGATGAAGAAACACAGGCCAAGGCAGTAGATAGACATGCTCTGCATCACCCCTCATTAGGCCTACCTCAAAGGGATGATGTTCATCCCATCCTTCATATCACGCACTGAGAAACTCAAACCTGGATACGACCATTACAACCGATAGTTGAAAGCTGGGCTCCTGTTTCCTGCTCTGCCCTGGCATGCATTGAACCCCATGAAAACATCGACTTCAAGTATTTTACAGGTCAGAGATTTGACTGACTGATTTTATCTCCGCTGAAATTATCATGCCATGCTGAGGCATAACTTCACATGGCCTGGGTCTACACCTCTGCAACAGACTGCATACAATTACTTTCTGCGTACCTTCTAACCAAATCATTCATTTTAAAACAATGTTTTCACAAACTTCTGTGAAAGGAAGGCAAGAGGACAAGCACGTATATTCAGTCTAAACTGAATTTGTTATGCACTGGACTCCACGCCTTCTTTCATGTAACACTCAGCCAACTGCATGCTTTTATAAGGTGCTGGAGGAATGTATTTCCTGTTATCCGAAACCTATCACTTGTAGAGCACATGAACGACAGTTTGTGTCGAGTTTTTACAATAAACTAAGAGGGCTGTCAAGTTTGATGGCATATTAGTTTGTCACTTGTAACAGGCGAAGCTGTGTGAGCAGATTAGACAATGCTACATAATTTAATAATTTTATCATCTATTCTACTTGACATTACCAGCTACTCCTCGTGATTTCATCTGCCTATGAGACTATGTGCCAGATGGAGAGCCTTTTTACTAAAACGAATATTGTCTACCCATACACAACCACCACTGTTTAACTCATAAAAGCCAACTTGGCTTTCAAAACCAAAAAAAAACCCCTCCAAATTTAGTTCATGGAAACTCACACATACGAGTTCAGAGCAGCTCTTTTAAAGGGCTAACATGGAATGAAATCTATTTAGGCAACTCTAGTCACATGAAAATATTCAACATGTACTTAAAAACCTTTATTAAAATTCACAGAAGCACTGCCTTAAATGCTGACCCTCTACAGGGATGAAGCGTAGAGTGAAATTGAAAGGTTAGAAAGAAACACACACAAAAAAGTTAAAATCATACCATACCAAAAAGCCTGTGACAGAATCATTTTAAGAAAGTCAAATAGATAGATGGTATCAGAATACACACACCACCCCCATATGTGTCAATTTATCCTGAATTAAGGAAATAGTTATCAATGACTAGAACAAGGAGAGGCACCTACATTTAAATGAGCAATGATGTCTAAAAAACTAGTAGCAAATGAGCCACATGCATGCATTTGCAAGAAAAGTTTGGGCTTGCAGTATAGTTTTCTTTCTAAACACAGCTTCCAGTTCTAGGGCTCCAAGGAAAGTGGGAACAGATGAAAGGTGAACAGATAGGTTTAGGACTACAGGAGGAGTTAAAGACATACTGAGTAAACTAGTTAGAGTTGGAATTAAAATCTTCCCAGGAAATACCGTTTCCAGCACCCTTTACTCTGCATATTACTCATTTCAAACTGCAGAAGGCATAAAGAACAAAATCTTTTGCTCTGCTTCTTGTGCGCTTGGCCTATAATCCAGGAAACAAACAACTTCAGTAGTCAAATATCACTGCTTTCATACAGTAGCTGGAGAAAAAAAATAATCTTGTGGACAAGGGGGCTTTTTTTGTCCATGGACCACAACCCTTCACTTTACGTTGTTATAGGATGCTCGGCACCAATATGCACTGCAAATTCCTGGGACAGATAAATCACAAGATCATTTGAGGCATCCAACCTATGGCTTACAGACGCAGCAACTCCTGTCAGCGCTCAGAACCAAATCCTCTGTTCACCTCGCCTAAAACAGCCAGCATGCCCGAACAGTCTTAAGTATTCACAACCTACAGGAACACCACTAAGCCACACCGGGCATCAGTGAATCAACAGGCACATTACCTTGCCTTCTCTGCAGATGTTCAGAATGAAAAACGTCTTTTGTACAGATGCAGACAATCCCAAGGGGGCAAAATGGGCCAAAGAATTTTGCTCAAACCTTTGTCAGTTGATCACAGCTTTAAGAATCATCGTAGCTAAAATGGCAGTAAATCCATCGATGTGGATAAGGCATTACCCAGCTCCCAACTACGGAAAGAGAGTTGGGTTACACCGAAAAAAAAATCCTCTTTAAGTCTGATAACTGCCCACAGAGAATCAGCCGATCAGTTTTTTAAAGGGCATTTCTTTTAACTAAACTCCTGTAATAGATTTATGCAGGATTACATTACTAATAATTTCCATGGGATTTCAGGCATGAGAAGTACCAGTTACATCCTCCCTGAAACAATGTGCGGAGGTAGGACAAGGGAGAAATCATTATGCTGTAGAGGTTTATGTATAAAGCATCTGCATGCTCTTTTTTTTCACATCAAATCCAAACAACAAAAACATTCTCCCGCAAAGTTTGCTGAGATCCAAAAGTAAGAACTCTGTGCAAGGGAGCATGCCCTGCCCGGCAACAGCCCAGCTCAAAGCGCACACACTGCCCGTCCTACGCTGCTTGCAAGGAGTTAGAATTGGGAAACTATTTCAGCCAACTTTGGCTAAGAGCCACCCAAAGCTATTGCTAATGCGATGCGAAGTCACAAACTTCTCCCTATAATGGGCACGGGCTTGCTTTGTTTTTCTGGAGACCTCATTTTGTTGCAAGAGTGTGAAGAGAGAAATAACTCACACCCCGACTTAGCAAACACGTAAATCAGCGTAGCCCATGACGAAAGCTCGTGTTCCTCACAACGCAGAAGCGGATGGTGTTCAAATTCAAACGTCCTTATCAGTATTTACTCTTAGCAAACTAGTTTGTGTATTTTTCCTTTATGTTACAGATATTTGTACCACTTTCCAGCTGTTTATGTAATTCTGATCTAGACTCAACGTTGACAGGGATTTGCGACATACCCATTTGATTTTTTTCAAGTAACTGCTCTACGTCTAGGAAGTCTTTCAAATGGGTTAATCTAAAGATACGGAGAAATCCTCATTTATTAAACAGTTGAAAATAAAAACATGAAAAAACAGAGTCAGGAGGACTGGAAAAGCCACTCGACTGGTTCTCCTGATGCCTCCCCAGTACAGGTTGTTAATTAGGATACTAAACAACTGCCCTGCTGTTGCATACGTGCAAGTTCCTTGATGACTAGTTCTGCTTCCAGTTCCCATCAGAAGTATTATCATGGCTAATAAATTACTAAGTGTATAATAGTCAACTACTGCGTTAAGTTTCTGATGTGACGCCACCATATACAGAACAATGTATTTAAGGGTGAAGCTGGCTCTTCTTTTAACCTCTATCTCTATTACTAAACATTAAAAAGGTGCAGTTATTTCAGCCACCACCAGAAACTGCAAGGAAGACCACATATGTAGTGAGCATAAGAGACAGAAGTGACAGAAATTGATAAAAACTTCATCACATAGCTGACACCCCATACATCAAAGCCCTAAATCTCATTCTCTGCTTGCCTCCAATTTCCATCAAAGCCTGCCAGCTGCACATTTATTGAGAAGTTTGTGATCTGACAGCCACTGTATTACCAACATTAATGATGCATCAGTCTCTAGAATTACTGGGGAAACAGCCCAATTGATTTTATTATTATACCGAGTTCCTCACATTTCATTTCAGGCAGCTTCCTACCACAAATTTTAGCAATAACTAAAAATGTTACACAGCTGATGCACAAAATGCTAGGGCGAAATATGGTTACCACAGCTTCATGCCACTCCGTTCTCCCTCCAGGAGAGCTTCAAATCACTTAGACACTACTGTGTAACCCATGAGTTATTGGTCCATAACTAAAAGGGCTTACACATTATAGTGCGATAAACAGTGCACTGCTAATATTCACTAATTTGGCCAAGAAAGCTACAGACACATGATGTCTTCAGCTCCCCCAAAAAGCCATTTTCCCATAAATCCCACTAGATAAAAATCACCCAGGGGGAGGAGGAGGAGAGAAGATAATTTAAAAATATATCGCCGTATAGACTGAAATTGTTTCCACAGGTACCATAAAGAACGAGTACACGTTTTCTTTGCAGCAAACTGCCCACTTTAGTCTGTCCTTTTCATCCTAGAAGGCTTTCCTCACTTAAACAAACAAACCACTATCACGGCTACTAAAAAAACGCAATAATGCAACACAACAAATCAAGCTTGTAGGGGCTTTTTTGAATCATAACTTATATATGTATTCAAAATACTCAGTCAAAATTTCCAGTATCAGTTGGGAAAGGATCTCCATGACATACTCAGCATCTATTCCCAGGTCTTCCCCCCCAGCTCCTTTTCCATGAGCCTGGCAATGACACCTAACAGAGAACTATTCCTGTCACTTTTTAGCTTTGAACAAAGAGAAAAAATAAATGCTGTCATAGTTTTAAGAAAAGTCATTTTAAGGCTCAGTATCGCCCCCAAAAAGTGAGAGAACTAGTTTTCCTTACCTCTTTTTAATCTCTTAACTACAGCTTTTCCAAAGGTCACAAACAACATTTTTTCAAGTATTTGTATTAACAGTGTTTACTCGCTCAATTTGATAGACAAGGTCCGCAACATAGTGACAAGAGGAATACATCACATGGAACAAACAAGAACTGCTGCAGAAGTAGAATGTGATCCTTTCCCATTTACCTATTTTCTTTTTTTGACAATAGCAATTTAGTCATTCTGAGTTTTGTAAGAAACAAATTTGAGTTATTAGAGGAGACAGAGTTTCAAACCAATCAATATGAACGCTTTAAAAAAAAACTGCTACAAAAGAAAGCAGTGTATCTGCTTCTATAGAAACTCCTAACTCCATAGCAAGATCTTGAATTACAAGCACTACATCATTTGTGCACGCACCAAGAGTAGCAAGCTGCTTCCAGATGTGTAATGCAGCCCAGACCTTACACAAATAAGTGGTAGGAAATGCTGCTCCATTTTTCTTTGTTTTCTTGCAGTCCACTATTTTAGAGGCATGCAACATACTCACCTTTGAGGAACGTATATCAAGTTGGCTTAGCCTGCACTCTGCTCCCAGGCTCTGCTCCCCAAGCAAAGAGCAAACATATCTGGACAGAAAAACTACCTGTATTAATTACGGTATCATCTAAAATGGATCCCAGTCTTAACTATGCTCCGATTCACAAGTTCAGACGCAGAGTCCTGCACCAGATTGCCCACCTGATGCGTGCCGGAGGGACAGTTCATCTGCTATTAATCCCTTACAGATCACAGCCTGCAAACGCGAAGGGCAAACAAACGGTTCCTGGTTCACTTCGGTACAGCAAACGGTTCAGCAGCTCCCAAACAGGAGCAGAAATGTCGGAGGAAAGGGCAGAGCAGACCGGCCCTTCTGAGCAGGAAATCGAACAGACAAGCCCAAAGCAGGAGGTTTAGTGTGGGCTGGGATTTTTTTTGTTGTTGTGTTTTTTGTTTTTAAACACTATCTCATTATCCACTTAAACATATATTAAACTTTCACCCATACTTACATCTGGCATCAAATGTAACGGGTACTTTGTTAGCATTCCTTTTTGGGGTATCCAAAAGAACAAGCAAACCAGACAGGAAAACACAATTGGTTTGAGGAAGCAAAACTTTCCAAGTATCTTCCTGATGGCAATGAGCATAAATTTAAATATCCACAGACAGTTTAGAGGACATACACAACTAAACCTTTCTTACTTTACTGGCACAGCTTACATTTACAACATACACATTAAAAAAACCTATAGAATTACAATCATTATTTTGCAATACATGTAACAGACTGCATGCACGCAACTCTAATAGGGAATTCATTAACTTGGGAACAAACTGTTCCTATAATTAGTTACCAGAAAATACTCAACAAGTATTTACAGGTTTATTCTTGAATCATTAAGTACAACTCTAGGCACTAAGGCTGAATACCCCGGGGGGGTGAGGGGGGGGGCACATGGGTTGAAGGGAGAAGAACAAAAAACCCAAAGTATTTGAACTACCATCAGTTACTCCATTATTCCCTAGATCAAGAATCACGTGATGCTGAGACTGTTTATTTGCACATACAGCCAGTCCTGTTTGTTAGAAAACTGTTTTCCAACATGCAAAGTGACAACTTCTGTAGGTCCAACACTAGCATGAGCAAACTGATAAAAATCATGTTAAACTGGGACTTTTATCTCTCTTATACAGCTGGTGTAGATGCAGGCAGTCATACCGCTATTAATGTTTCAGATTATTAGAAAGACTGCTTAAGTGGAAAGTAGTTAATATTCATGAAGTCTCTTTAGCATCTGATTAGGCTCTTCCCCTTCCTCTGTCTCATGCTTCATTCATTACATTTTGACCTGGGCCAAAAATGTAACTATGAAACCACCTATTATTTTGCATTTAGCAGACACTAACCATTGTTAAATAGAAAGGGATTTCTGTCCTTTCAGAAGCTAGAAAGGAACATTTATTCAGCAGAGAAACGTACCCAGGCTTTCAACTTAAATGAACAAATGCTTTTAACGTACATCGACTTATGGTAAAAGCAAGCTACACTAACGTAATCTGGTCCGATAAGCCATTATTACATATTATTATATTAATAATTAGGCTCCTGGGAACAGGCAGGAAGTACATATTAATGGAAGATGGGCCCTGGGAGACTGCACTGACCAACGGCAGCCCTAGACCCCGAGTCCTCAAAGCAAGGGTTCATGACTACCGCATGCAGATTACGTGATGTCAAATAAATCATACCATATGCCAAATAAATCCCCGGAGGGGAATGACGACAGGAAAAACCCAAGCCTAACAAGGAAGGCCGTGATTTGACCAGCATGTAACAACACGATGAATTTTATTATCATAGTTCATGCAGCTTTCTGAGAGCTTAGTAAGTGCATAGATGTCCCTAAAGTATTAACTTTATTTTCTAAAAAACTCATTCCATCAAAACCGCTCCTTAATCTGCACCTCCAGTAGGCCCCTGGATGGAAACAGGCTCATCTGCGTGCGAGCGAAAACCACAAACCTGAGCGGTGTCCCCAGTCACGCAGCCATTTGAATCTCTAGGCCTTCCCCCCGATAAAGCTTCAAGGTTTCTGCCGCTTCGCGAGGCAAATGCAGGGCTGAGGCACCCCAAACCCCAACACCCCACAACACCACAAAACAAAGCTCACCACAGCCGGCCGCGTGCCAGAACAAGGCCTTGCCCAGGACAGCGCCAAAACCCTGCTGCTGGCAGGAGGGCCAGTGCAGCCCAGCACCCGCGCCTCAGGAGAGTGCAGCTCTCCTCCTCGGTTTTGATGTTCAAGGGCCTAATTTTGACTGCCACGTACGGCATCTGATCCTTCCACATGACTTTTTTAACCACCTCCACTGCGCGCGCTCCGGAGGCACCGCAGGGAGCCTCATGCCCTCGCCACACAGCTCAAAAGGGAGGGGGGTGCCCTAGGGTGCAGGCAGGCGGCCATGGGGGGCCAGCAGCCATGCCACAGCCCCCACCACACCCAAGAGATAGCTCATCTTCATCATCCCTCCACTAAAAAATACACAAACTTTAAGCTCTTTAAAGAAAAAAATCTCAATTTTAAGAGTTAAAAAATAAAAGATGAAGTAGCTTTAAGTTCATCTCCTCACTGGTAATAAATAAGGCCTAAGCGTGGAGGCAAAGCTAACCACAATCCTGGGACTCAATCCAAGTCTCCCATGACAATAGGAAAACATTAGAACTATAACATTCAAAATATTATTTAACTTTTAAAGTCTTAGCGCAGTTCAAGTTATCCTTTGTGGAACAGCACTTTTGAAAATGTCGGTTGCCTTCCAGAGACCATTTCCTCCTAATCAGGCCTGGCGTTATTTAAATAGCGAGGAATACCAGCAATAGGAATCGCTTGGCTGAGCCAGGGAGGGGGAAAGTCCTTAAAATGACTGCAGAATTCTTAAAAGCTGGTAAAAGGCCTAATCCTATATAATGATTTACAAAGTGACAAGGAAAATAGATTTACTGCGACAATTTGAAAGGAGACCAACATAAATAAAATTACTGCTCACGTGGTCGCAGCCTCCCCGCTGCCACCTCGCCGGCCCGCAACACTGACAACAGGAGCCCTCCACTGATACACGCTGATTTTTTTCCCACCTACCCGGGCCTCCCTCACAACCAACATCAAAGGAAAAATAAAACAACCAAACAACTTAGAAAGCAAATTAGTTGCTCCAAAGTCAGAAATTCTTTGCGAGGCACCAGCTTACTGATTACCAGCACAGCAATGCACATGTAACACCTCTTTGTATGGTAATCCCAGATTTGAAAAAAAAAAAAAGACACACCACCAAAAAAAAGGACAACTAATTATCCTTCTCTGGCCCCACAAAACTGACAAAAAAAACCTTATATCCAAGAGCTTTGAGCTTCGATTTTATTCATTAAGTTCCCGACTGCAGCACCGCCGCTGCAGCACGCAGAGGCAAAGCACAGCGCCAAGTATTTGCAGACCAAGCACGCTAAACATTTCTCTGGCCAGTAAGTGTGATGTGGGTCAGGAAGGCCTGGTACTACTTATTTATGGCTTTTTTGATATACAGAAGATGCACAGCCACATTTAACCGTTTCCTTGCTGAAGGGCAGTGGAGGCAGCGGTGAGACTGCCAGCCCCTGTATGCCCCCCTGCACAAGGGCCCCTTTGCTGTGTGGTGGTCTGCACGGCTCGGTCACACGGGTGCCGAGGGGCAAGCTTTCTTCCGCTGAAGTGAAGCCATTCAGCTTCCAGCTGCACAGCAAAAAGCACCCGAGCATGCTGGCAAGGGACCAGCTGCTCTTCCCTGCCTCTACAGCACCACGCAGCTGTGTTGCCACCGCCACCGCACATGGACACCCTCCTACCCCCTCCCCGAAATCAGCCCACACCATGCCCTCCAGGACCCCTGCCCCACTTCTGCATCGTGTGAACTCAAGGAGGAACTCTCCCTGAAATGGAGGCACCCTCCTCCTCCTCCTGGATGCAAGGTCCCTTTACGCTGCTTCGCTCACTGCCTCCTTGCAGCCAGTGCCTCCTTCCGTAATGCAAAATTACTGAATAAACATGACGAATGCCCCCTCCCCACCAGAGCCATGCCAAAGACTGTAAGCAGGTCATTAACTGCCAAGGTCATCTTGTTTGTGAAAAAGAAAGGAAAACATTACCATTACAACTCCAATACCTTAAAACAGCAGTGACAGCAACAAGAAACCCTAAGCTTAATGTTTCCTTTAACCCTCGCTTAAAACACACATTTGAAGTCATCAGTTTCAACCATATGACTTTGCAAATTACCGTTCATTGAAAAGGTTTTGGGTAGCTTCAGCCCAATTTCACACTTGCACCACACACGTACCCCAATATTTTGTGTGGGATCTGTTGTTAAACCTGATCTCCAAGAAGTAAGCAATAAATCAATGTGGCATTTCAAAACTCATCATCGGAAGAGCCACCCACCCTCTTCTGCCCATCGGCTTTTAGGGCACACCACTGCATCTTTCAATGGCCGTGTGGGAGCCACCTGGGTGCAGCAACCTGGGTGCAGCAACAACACCCCTGCCTACCCCTAGCAGGCTCCCCAGCTCCCACTTTCCTGTAGGGAGCACAAAAATTTTTCTCTATCTGAGTCTTAACTACTGTTTGTCCGCAGACTTGTAAAATACACTAAGAAATGCTTAATGAGACACCGATCTGGCATCCAAATGTTCTCCCCCATCCATTTCCCCAGCGGGCCGTTGCCTGAGCAGCACACGCGTTGAGGCTGTAATTTGTTTGCCAGCTCTCCAAGGAAGGAAGGAAGGAAGGAAAGTGGGCGGGTGGGTGAGAGCTGGAGTCAGTGCAACATCAGCACATGGCTGGTTTGCACATGTTTTCAGTCGCTCACCACTAAGAAAATATATACGTATACACACACACACACACAAATACTCTGAAAGCCCAAATGAAGACAGCAGGTTGCTAGGATAACATCGCTCCCTTCGACTAGGAGCTAATGAAATAAGTAAAAGCCATAGCTTTCAAGGGAAAGACTGATACATGCTGAACTTTTGAGACCCTACCAAAAATGCAGTCTTTTTGAATTCCAGGCATCCCAACACCTGTACTTCCAGGGACCTCACAAATTACTCATCTTACAGCAGCACTGTGAAACTACCTTCTGCACAAAAACTGGGGAAGTTCAGGCAAGAGATGGAAGATTGCATAATTAACCCATTTCATTACTTGGACGCGCAGGGACTCGGAGTCTAAGCAATCTGTTCAAAGTTACTTGAGAAGTCTGGAGGGGAAGAATTAGCTGAATCAGACAACCACAGCCCTGAGTTCAGTGACCCAAAGCCAAGCCTCCTGCCCTCTAACTGAACACTTAACTCTTCCCGGAGAGAGCCCCAACATGCAGACAAAGGACTCCCGCTGTCGGTAAGCCAGCTGTTACCTTGCCTGCTGCTGGCCGGAGGAGTTACCCATGCGGCCGGTTTTGCATTCTCTGAATGCATCTTGTTGCAGCAGTATTTAAAAAAAAAAAAGGTACTGAAAGTACTTTAAATATTTTAAAACCCTGAGAAAGGTTCCAGACTGCAAATATTTACACGTATTCGTAACTTGATGTGCAAGGAGTTCAACTAAGTTTAAAAAACCATTTTTATGTCTAACCGTAACTATGTACATAAATATTTACAGGATTGTGACTTTGATTTTCCTCCCTTGTGCTCAGTACATCACCTGGTTCCCGACTGGCTCGGGTCAACCAAGCAAGCTGCTTTCTCGGTTTCATGCATTATCCCTATCCTGCATCGCCTGGCTTGCAAACAGAGGAGGAGGAACGTGGAAATCCAAAAACCTAAAACCCCAAGCTGCTTTTAAGTGGTTAGCGCTCTGCAAAAACATTGTCAGAGACCGAAACTTGAATAACTGTACATATTTTGAAATCTCACACAGATGAGTTTGAGCAGGGTACTAAATGGATGCCGTAAACCCATTTTACTCTTTTCCTACAAAAACTTATATAGGAGTTAGCAACGAGGCAGCTCATGTGCCTCAGCAGTGATTTCCCTGGTGTGCACACAGATAAACCCTTGACCTCTACAGGCAGGGGGGGTTTAAGTGAGTTTCAGGATTTAAAAAAAAAAAACCAACAAACCACACAAACCCTAAAAATTTTTAATAGCCTAACCTAAGTTTTATTCACAGTGATTAAAGCTTGGAAAGATACAAAAGAAGTTTTGGGAGCATTAGCAGCAGCATTCCCATCCTGGGTCCCCAGAGCAGAGCACAGCGCTTCGCTTCCAGGAAGCAGGGCTGAGCCTGCTCTTTGCCTTCCCCACCAACTTGTGGAACACAGAGGGGGAAAAAAAAGACACACAAAAAAAAGAAAAAAAGAACAAAGTTGTCTGCATACAACTCAACTTTCCAGTTGTTAAACATCATACTTTCTAGCCTCGTCCTTCTTCAGCATCAGTCATAAGGAACATTTTAAAATAGTAAGTTAATGATGTTAATATGAACGTTACTTTCAGAGGTTTGTTTATGCATTTGATAGCACTTGTGCTTAGCTACTTTAACTATTTCCTCCCATACACCAGCTCATCTGCCAGTTTCCTCTGTTTGTGTAGAGCCTTTGATAGTGAAATAGGACAAAAAAAAAATTTAAATGCTTTAAAGTGTATGCACTCTGGCTTTAAAACCACAGAGCCTGGCAGAGTGATTCACCAACAGTCAAAATCCCCCAAACAATTTTCTTTTCAAAAGAAAACTGAATATTTATTTTGTGCTTCAATGTCTTCTATAACTTATTGTTAATTTGTAATACACTAAAGTCTCATCATTAATTTCTAAAATCTGTACAGTTCTTGCTGCTACCAGAATACAGCATCCCATCAAATTCTAGTCCAAAATTCCCTAACATATTAAAGGATGCAAACAATCTCTTGCCTTGGATAAGGCTAGAGAAGGAAAAATCAAATGTCTGTATACAAACTGATTTCAATAATATGCTACGAGAGTTTAATATATTAATGAAGAAGGTTTTAAACAATACAATTTCACTAAATCCAATCAGTGCTGCTTAACAGATACAGTCGCAAAACACCACAATGAATATTAATGGAAGAGGCTCATGGTATGTTACTCTTAATATCTTGACACACAGAAAGATTTCAGTATGGTGATTTGTTTGGAATATAATTAAAAATACCAATCACAAAAGCAAAAAGCAAAATCTCTGCAAAAATGAATCTGTGCCCTTGATTGTTAGAAATGGTCTATAAACTTGAAAAACTTAAAAGCATTTGGAGATTTTTGGATGCCTCACTTCATATTATTTGAAAACGTCTAATTTTCAGAAATAGTATGCATTGCACTTAATGGAATAAGGGACTGTTTCGGGCATCTTCAAGAATCAGTTGCTTTATAAAACCAAGCATTTTTCAGGAATTCAAACAAAATTTTGACAGAAAATGAAGGCAAGACATGGGGATACTTGCAATTTCTGTTTTCAACCTTAAGTCATTTTCGTTTTTGCTGAGCTCTGAGAATAATTTTGATTGAAAAAAATCAAAAGAATAATTGGAGCTATTAAAAGCTATTTTACAATACAGGTCATCTGCATACAAAGTTATCAGCTGTACTCCGATTTGAACATGTTTTTCGTCATCAAAATCTTTATGCTGTGTTGTACCCCAAACAGCAATCTACTCAAAATCTGTTCACAACATAGGGACAAAGCCTAGACCCAGGTCACCTGCATGCCCACATAGTTGTTAACTTCGGGTATTAGAAATGTTTCGGAGAACACTTCATGAGATTGCTTAAGGTGACCACAGTTAAATGCATGCAATTACTGGCCAGTTTAAGGTTCTCAGATGCTTTTATGCAGGGAAATTTTTTCCAAGAAGCTGAAGATGACCGTTTTACACATTTCTGTTCAACAGGTCTGTGGCATCCCGTTTGCGTTAAGGCTTAAAGAGAGAGAGAACACCCTTTAACAACTAACACATGCCAAATAATCACGGAGGATGTTTAATTCCCTAGGACTGTAAGGCACACACAGATATAATTCATCTACGCCCACAAGCCACCCAGAGCAACTTATTCTACAATCCCCAAGGCAATATGGCCACTTCTGGGCTGATCTGTTAGCTCAAGCCCCTGCACTTAGAGCTACAGAACACCACTAAAAACAGAGAGCAAAGAAACATGGCACGCCATGGTCCTTAGGGAACATAAGGAAAAATACTTTAAAATCACAAATGCCATCACAACACGCTTAGTTTAATAATAACAGTTATTTGTATTATCATGGTGCCCAGGAGCTGCAGCCACCAACCAGGGCTCCCATCGTGTCAGGCACGATACAACGTGCAAAAGGCACCAGTTCAGCACAGCTCCTTCTGCTGCACTTCAGCCCCCAAATGCAGCTCTAAAGCTGCAAAAATTGAGCAGGGAGCGGGAGAGGCACAGAGCCAGGGGCTGCTGCCAGCTGGCCGCGGCAGAGGCCACGGCTCCCGGAAAGGAGCTGCCTGCGCTGGACTGCCTGCCCTGCGTGGGCACCGAGAGGAGGTCACCCACCAGCCGCTGGCTCCCTGCAGGCAGGGTGAGCGGAGCAGATATATCTGCAGAGCAGATACTTCAGCACTGCAAACGGGAGCCTGGCTCCCTCCTTCCAGGTGTTAGCCTTCCATCTTACTGTGCACTTTATGACAATACGTCATGGCTTTTCCCACCACAGATGGGCGTGCTAGAGGTACCCTCTAGCCACACCAACCATAGGGGAGGATGGGCTTCAAGCTTAGCACTACCTCCTGTCAGATTGTACAGTGAAAAGTTCCCATGACCCAGTTTGACAGAAAAGGAAATAATCCATTTCAGCTGAAAAGCTGTTTGTACAAAAAAAAAGAAAAAAGATAAAACACACAACATGTCCCGTAAGATCCACGTTACGGCTTCCAGTCTGTGGAAACCAAAATCGCCTTCTGCAATACATTTCTAAGGGCCGCACAGCGGGACGGACTTTTTCCAAACTGGAGGAACTAACCAGTGGGATGTACCACACCTGGTTTCAGTGCCAGCTCACACACTATCCCCCACCTTGCAGGGTGTACAAGGGAGCTTTAAACGGCTCAGGTTCTCCAGCAATCCCAATCCTGGGAGAGCACCGGGCAGCATCGAAACAAGGATACTCCCACACAGCCTGGCTGGGCATGTGGAGGTGCAAGGCTGCTGGGGAACTACTCTCTGTGGCAGGTAGCCCTGGCCCTGGCACGCTTCCCAGGCACCCTCAACCGTGAACCAACTATACAGCTGGAGACCAAGTGCTTCCAGCATCACTTCACTTCTCCAGGTCACGGCACTGGATATGGCAGAGCCTCCCAAGCCCATACACTTGATGAAGGGCTTTAGGCAGAAGCAGCTGGAGTTGGGCACGGGCACAGTCCTGCAGAGCTAAGCTTTCTTTGTTTGGTTGTTTCCAGGACTCCTGACCAGTTCCAGGGACTGCACTAAGAGACGGCAAGTGGTGCCCAACCTAGGAAAGGTTACATGCAATTTATGTCTTAATTTAGTGAGAATCTACCTGCCCCCAGCCACACATGCTCTGGTACTAGTAGGAAAAGAAGTTTATGCAAATCAAAATGTTGTGGTTTTAATCACTTGATCCAATCTATTTATGAGCTGGGTTTAATATTTTCTGCTAATTATGAGGTTGTGGATCCATCTGACTTTCCTAGGCATAAGTGCCAGTTAAAGCACTCTTTCCCACCTCCACACCTGCCACACAGCTCGGCTTCCCAGTCCTCTGCTGCTGCCCACATGGTGCTTGCATGGCAATTTGCGTGGCCACAGAGAGAAGCAGACTGGGGAACCGATCCAAGGGATTTGGGGCGAGAAGGAACAACCTATACAGAAACACAAAAGGGATTTTTGTTTTCATCCGCATCAGTTCACCAGTCTGATTCATGGTGCACCTGCACAAACATTGATGCTAACGCAGCATAAGGGTGGGAATAACATTCAGCAGGGAACCGAAAGGCTTAAGTAGTCCTGACAGTGCGAAACCACAGCCTGAGGATGGAAACAGGGGTTGTCCATCTTTCTCACAGACTAGGCCTGTTTATAGCAGGCATCATGGTACGGCTCCCACAGCATTAACAGTATTGTTTATTCCTGGCCAGGAGAAGTGAACGAGGAAAACCATAAAAGATGCTGCCCCATACTCAAGCCACCCACCCTGGCGCAGCGATGGCCCCTTGCTCTCACGTTGCCCTACCTTTCCCGGCACCCACCAACCCTGTGCTGGTGGCACGGCCAGCAGCACCTCCAACACACATCGTTTCTCACCATATTCCAAAGGAAGAGACAAACGATGGGACCCTGCGCACCCACACACCTTCCCTCTGCAGCTCCTGCCAGCAGAGGGGATGGGGAGAAGGGCAGGACTGTGGCCGCACCAGGGACAGCACAGTGAAAGCCCTGCGCTGCTAGCGGCAAAGCTTCAGCTGTTTCACGTACTCCAGCTTATTTTCTGAAAATCACTGTGCCACCAGCTGATGAATGGCACCCTTCAGTCATTTCAGTATTAAATCAAGTGAGGCTAGAAAGTGATATTTGGTTCAACAGGACTTAAAGAAAAATATACACGAACATGTGTTTGAACACATTATGAATGTTACATAAATATCATAAAAACACTGAAAAATAACTTATCTCAGACACTTGTCAACTTCAGAAGAACATTCTGAAAGCCAGGCTGGTAACTGGTAACTGGTCTGTGGTGTGTGCGACTGCTCGCTGCTGTTTGGGGGAACAGCAAGGTGGCACGGGAACCCGGAGGAAGTGTCACAGCCTGAAGCCTGCTGAGCTGAGCCCAAGGGGAGGGTCCCGGCCCTCCCACCAGCCTGGCTAGGGTGCTCCCAGCAGGGCCTTTCATTGATACAGACACTGGGCAGTCATGCAGTCAGTGATATCAATCATAGCTAATTCAGCTGAAAGTGAACCTTAATAAGAAAACAAACAAATAGACAAACAAAACCAACAAAAACCAGCAAGAAAACTGAAAACATACCCAAACCCCAAACANTCATGCAGTCAGTGGTATCAATCATAGCTAATTCAGCTGAAAGTGAACCTTAATAAGAAAACAAACAAATAGACAAACAAAACCAACAAAAACCAGCAAGAAAACTGAAAACATACCCAAACCCCAAACACCTTTTCTCAATCAGTGACCTGATCCTGCTGGCCGGTGGGGGGCGTGGAGGGGGAGTGTAAATTGGGATCCATAGTTATCTCTGTATTTAAATGATTCTGCTTGAAGGACCATTTCTCATGAATGTTTTCTTTGTACAAGTTAAGAAAACAGTTTAAAGTACCACAGGAAGACAACTGCAGTCTAACCATAAGCACAGTATAGCAAAACTGAAAGCATCACCTCAACTCCTTGTAGACACTCAAGCACAGCTTTTACAGCGGAGATGGCACACCACTGCCAGGCATACTTCACTGCCACCATATCTACAGCAGCAGCAGAAGCAGCAGTGCCTGGTACAGCTCCTGGCGTATACAATACCGCTGCATTTTGAACCTTTGTGCTCCCCCAACGCAAAGAGCCAGGTGGAGCCTTGCACCTCCACCAGCCACCAGCTCGCCCGTGGCTGGAGCTGCCCTGCCCACACCGCAATCACAAGCAGCTCACGTGAGTTAGCAACTGTTCTCCCATCGCAGACGAACTGAAAGCTTAAGAAATCAAACAGGTAGTCTTCCAAGATCGCATATGAAAGCCACGAATGTCTTCCAACTGCAGTACCTTTCTGGAGTGTGGCACTGGTCTCAAACACACTTGCCTACAGAAAACAGCAGTAACTTCTGGTCGTCAAAACTTCTAAGCCTTGAATTTATCAAGATTAAAGTCAGTTAACCAAAACCCAAGAGATTAAGGTTGAATTATATATAAAAACGACTTCAACATTTTAAAACATATTCTGTCATGTTATGCTTTTAGCTATAATTACAATATGGGACATGTGTTTTACACTTATTTTTTACTGTTCAAAAAATATTTCAGTTGCTCGTTCTTTGCCATCTGTTTATCACTATTTCATTAAAATAGTTTTCATTTCTCTCCCAGAAGAGTTAGATTGTTTTCTGAGTAACTAGATTGCTATCTCCTTTACTTAAACAGCATCACTCCATCTTTTTTTTTTAAATTTATTTTTTAAAGATGCATATGCACCTCCTCCCAACTGCCACCAGCAAGGGCTAACAAAGCAGCTAGTTTAAAACCAGCTTTAAAAAATTTAAAATTAAATACATCCCCTTTGCTCCACCTGTCAAGAACACTTCTCCAAAGTCTCTGAGGAAGCTAAATAAAATAACTTGTCAGCTGCAAAAAGCAAGGCGATTTTCCTCCAAGGAAGAAAAAACTTGCACTTGAATACGCCTTGGATGAAAACCAAGGTCCAGCATACAGTGTGCAGCTTACACCATGAAGAACACTTACCATTCCCAGTCAAAACACTAGAGCTCAACGGCTTCCACCACCGTGACAACCCGCGCAGCGGTGAAGTCACCCACATACATGGAAGAGGTGGTTTCTGAGCAGTTACCGGGAACAAGTGCAGTAATTCTTACCTGGAAAATGCTGTTTGCAGCTGCTCACCGATTTGTCAGCACACACGCTGCTCTCGCCTCATGATTTATGATTCTCTCTCCAGCACTGAGACTTCTATTACTGTCCTCATTTATTGCCTGCAGCTGTCATTCTCGCCAGCAATTCTACAGTTGTTTGTAGGTGAGGTATCAAAGGTATTTAGTGTGCACCTAGAGATATAATTTTAATCAAACCTACTCGCAGGCAGTATTTAAATGTTAGAACAACTGCACAGAGTACAGCAATTAATGTGGACTTGACCAACCAAAATTATGACAGCCAGAAACGTTTACTCATAAACGCCTCAAAAGGATGGATGTCCAACAGGCCTGTGAACACCTGCTGATTTGCAAATGAAGATAAAAATAGTGCCCGTAGATCACAAAAGCCTTCCAACAGGTATTTGAATGCACAATAAATATATTAACACAAATGCAGCAATCTCACTTTCTGTGGCCAAAATGTCGATAAGGTGGTAAATCCAGCTACACCTTTCTCACCACTTATTTTTCCCAATCAGCTATTTTTATCTGCTAAAAAATCTGCTGAATCTACCCATTTTAGAATAACAGCAGTGGAGGTGGAAGATTTTATATCCAACCATTCCACTTTTAAAAGATCTCAGTGTGTTTTCTAGACATTAAAAATTTGCAAATCAAGAAGTTGCAACCGACCACAGTCCTTACTCAACTTCTTGCGGAGCCACAAGACGCTTGATGATTTGAAAAACAGGTGAGCAGTGTTACTAAGCATGAGTACCAGCTGTACCACTCTGCTCTGAGAGAGGGTGGCCAACAGCCTCTGAGCGTGAACTGGACCTAGCACCATCAAACATGGCATGAAAGTGCAACAGAAAGCAAAAAAGGAGTCCTGGAGCTAAGCCTAATACTACTTACATGTATACTCTAAAGCTCCAACTCCTTAAGTCAACTGATTATAACAGCGTCTCTGTTTATTTAAGGAGTTTCTAGTGCTTGTGATGAAGGATGAAACTTGAAAATATGAATCCTAAACAAGTCCCAAAAGGCAGATTTTCCCAAAGAATGCAAGTTTATTATTATTTAAAATTATTCTATAGGTCTGACTTCTGGTGG
Source organism: Steatornis caripensis (assembly GCA_013398225.1). Lineage (NCBI taxonomy): Eukaryota > Metazoa > Chordata > Aves > Caprimulgiformes > Steatornithidae > Steatornis > Steatornis caripensis. The sequence goes on from VZSC01017095.1 coordinate 1,140,651, forward strand.
CCAAATATTTTAAGGCTGGCAATCTTGAATTAGTCTAATCAGTACTCTAAGCACTGAAACCCACTTTCTGTATTGTAAGTTCTTTTCTTCAACACCATCCACACTGCACAGCCTGAAAATAGCACTCAAGGCAAAAACAATTGTGAATTTATAATCAAAGGGTAGCCTGAAGGCCATCACTGTCAGTCAAGCTTTATTCATAGCTGAACAGATAGTGTCAAAATATAAACTACAAATTAAGCACGTACCTCTAAAAGGAAAAAATGATGATGTATTTTACTATCATGATAAAGTACCAAATAACCTCTGGTGCTTGGAAGTTGTTAATACTTGCAAAGTATACAGATACTGATTAATCCTGTTATCTCTCCGTGTTCCAGTCCCTCCAACCAAGATGATGGGGTCACATTGAGAGAAGTGCACAGAAGTGAGCAGTCACTAGTTGTGAGCCCACATTAGTTGGTGTGCAACAGCCTGCTTTCAGGTTAAGAAACAAAATCTGCCTTTAAACAGAACATTAACTGCAGCACGTGTCAGAGTTCAACAATATATGACCTTCAAAGTATTCTGAGGATGCATCTCAGTCATTTAAATCCACAATGTACCATTTGTCTTCCCATTACATTAGAAAAATAGGTCTGAATTGGTCATATACACTTTATTAGGGGCAAAAAAAAAATCCAGCATGCAACAGCTGAACTCACCTATGTTTTTATCCTTTTTTAAAAATTATGTTTTATTTCAGCTTTTACTCTACCCCCTGACCCCTTCCTATACGTATCTGCAGAATGTGCATTTTTGGGTGGAAGTAACATTATATCTATAAAGAGGACATGCAGTATGTGCTTTACATATGTTAGGTTTGATCACAGAGAAAACATTTTCAGTTTACCCAAGTCACTCCACTCCTCTGCTGTGACAGCTCCGTCCAAATGGAAGAGTTGAATCCAACTACCTGGAACTCACCTGACATGACTGCAGCACACAGATGTCTCTGAAAGTTAGAGGCAGAGGATGCTTTCCTGTTGAAAGCATCCCTGAGATTCCTCACTCCAGTCAAAAATCAAAAGCAAAACAAACAAACCAAGCCCCCCACCCCCCACCCCCAACCACCACACACAAAAACCCCAACCAACCAAAAACTTCAAACTTCCTCCACCAATCATCATCTCATTGTTCTTACTACTGGACACAGAATATTGTACTGGCAAGGGGGAGTGGGGGAAGGGAAAGGAAAAAAGTTTTGAGGGTTTTTTTTTTTTTTCCAAACTTAAGGACAGCTGAGAGGACATTTAAACTATAATTTCTCCTAGATTCAAACACAGATTCACATCCTGCCCTTGGATGATGTTTTCAGGCTGTGATCACTCACGCATATACGTATGGTTCTTCACTGACAAACAATCTGACTCCTCTACTTGTGCAACTTGCATTACTCACAGGAAAGCCTTGGCAGAGGCAGGCCAACATACGTTAATTACTGGGTTGCATTATAATAGGTCTAACATCTTGCTTCCCATCCAGAGTTTTAAAATAAATGGAAACAACAGTCTCTTTGGATACAAAGTACGTATTTTTGTATCTCGGGCTAAAAATATTCTACGTTAAAAACATGAATAGATCAACTGCCAGAGGATTCCTGCCTATTCAGTGTTTCTTTTGGGGGTTTTATCATTATTAAACAAATAAGCCAGGCAATCTTTAAGAGAGGTTAGCGTATGTGCATTCATCTTTCATTTCCTACAAATTCTCCTGAAGTTGGGTGTAATAGTGAAAAAGGGAGCTTGACTGCCCAGTCTTTTGTTTCTTCTATAAATAATTTATCAGGTAAACACAACATCCTCATAGGAAAGCTCAGGAAGAGTGGGCTAGATGAGCGTACAGTGAGGTGGGTCAAGAACTGGCTGAATGGCAGAGCGCAGAGGGTTGTGATCGGTGGTGCGGAGTCTGGTTGGAGGCCTGTGACCAGCGGTGTTCCCCAGGGGTCAGTGCCGGGTCCAGTCCTGTTCAACGTATTCATCAATGACTTGAATGAAGGGACAGAGTGTACCCTCAGCAAGTTTGTTGACGATACAAAGCTGGGGGGCGCGGCTGACTCACCGGAAGGCTGTGCTGCCATTCAGCGTGACCTGGACAGGCTGGAGAGTTGGGCGGAGAGGAACCTGATG
>VZSC01017095.1:1143178-1153423 GCA_013398225.1 Steatornis caripensis
GAGGCTGTGGAGTCTCCTTCTCTGGAGATATTCAAAACCCGCCTGGATGCATTCCTGTGCAGCCTGCTCTGGGGGCACCTGCTTTAGCAGGGGGGTTGGACTAGATGATCTCTAGAGGTCCCTTCCAACCCCTACCATTCTATGATTCTAAAGTGGGCTACCAGTTTCTACAGCAAAATAAAACAAACTCATGAACACTGAGGAGCATGAGTAGAGCAAAGATATCCCTAAAAATATATTTTTCATATGATGGAGATATGTACTGTGTTTCTTCGTTTTATGATTTAATGCACTGTGATATTGCTAGGACAAGATACTGGCAACATTTCAAGTATTTTTGATTTACATTTCTCTTTATTGAGAATGAGGCATTGCAGGCCAGAGCTCCAATTTCAGACAAAGGACTAAAACTCTATGCTGACATGCTGTTTCTTCTTGGGTGACCGAATCTGAAGTTTTAAATCTGAATTTGAAATCATATGACACCACAGAACTGCCAGAAATATTAGAAGTTTGGTTAAAATTTTCAGAACACTAATATCCTAAAAATAGGCAGTAGTACAAGACTTTCTTTCACAAAAGGTTTTGCAAAAATTTCGTGCATTGAATAAATTTCTGCGTGTATTCAGGGTGCAAAACCTTTTAGGATACAGTGAAAAACGTTGTCTCAGATTTTTTATTTATTTTTTAAAGCAATTAAACAAACCCAGTGACACAACTAACGCACAACCGTGACCAGAAACCTACTACGGATCATCTTCTCCCCCTCCCTTACCTGAGCCTCCCTGCGCTGGGTACCACACCGAGGCGGCGCTGGTCCCTGCTCCCGACGGCTGAGCGCCAGCCAAGAGGCGCCAGCGAGGAGCAGACAGATGGTGGCCAATAAGGAAACCATCACGCTGTCTTAGTCACCATGGCAGAGCCTGGGCAGCGCACAATAACAGACTATCGACTACTTTATTCCCCCTTTCTGCTCTTTAATACATTTACCTGCACACGTCTAGTGCTCCCAGCTACAGGGCAAAGAGACATGAGGCCTGTATTAGGTGTACCAACCCAGGGTCGCATAGGGCTTGCAAGGACCCACCACAGCCAAGCGCAGTGCTGAAGGCAGATATCCAAAGGTTATAACACAGTGCACTAAACCCAGGGTACTAACCGCCGCTCAGTGGGAGCAGTTATGCTCTGCGTTATTAGCTAAGAGGAAACATGCCAAACTCTTCAAAATGGATGTTCAACACATCAATTAGTTAACAGAAGAAACTTCAACAGATGAATCCTAAATTTCATAATTCCTTCTGCATTTATTTAGAGACAAGACAACCTCGATATTTTGCTTAAGACAAGCACAGTCTTGAATTTAAGGTGTCCATCTGCTTCCCTCCAACCAATTCCTCAAACCCAGGCTCTGAACCCTCCAGCAGCTGCCGCCGCCTCCTCCTCCACTCCCCTGCAGACCCCACGCCTCCCAGGCACCTGTCAACTGATTACTTTACAAAGAACAACCTGCCACAAATACAGGTAGAATAGAAACGATGGCAAGTATTTTCAGAACCCATTTTAATCAAAAAGCGTCTGAACTGTTAACCATCCACAGCACTGCCCTGTGCAAAGCCTCTGCAGAAAGAACGACCGCTTCGCCTGTGCGGCACCAAGCACCATCTGGTCTGTGCCTCGGGGGGCCTTTCTGCTCTTCTCAACCTATACTGCTCCAGCTAGCGCCAGCGGCAGCGGTGCCCATCACCTCCACACTCCCTGCTGCACAGTCGGAAGACATGGCAATTTCATGTGAATGTTTTGAAATATTTATCTTGTGTCCTGTTGCTGTTTCCTTCTGAAGCATAAACAAGGTCTGAATGGTCTTCCCTCTAGTTGTAATTCACACCCGAGTATCACTTGGTACGCAAGGTTTGGTCTTGAAGGTAAGCATTTATACTGCTCAGAAAAGTCCAAGTATGGCATCTTTCACGCGTAACTTGTATCCTTGTTAAACACCAGGATTAAGGATCTGTTACTAACAAACATTTCAAAGATTCCCCAGATTTATTCTGTGCTCTGTCGCTTGCTGGTCACAAAGAGCTGCTGTCATAGTTTTACTTGTCCTTTGGTAAAGAATAACAAAGCCAACCGAAACTGACTGTTGAGTTACACATAAACAAGCGGGGGCCTGCTGCAGAGGTGGGACTTCTTTTACTTGGGCTTTGAAGCCCTTCTGGGTAACAACCTTCCCGTGCAACTCCTGTCCTCCCACTGCCACAGAAGCTGCAGCAGAGCCCGGAGCAGCTGGGTCACAGAGCCCCCCAGTTTCTCCTTCCAGCCCCACCCCAAAGCAGCAGGGAGGGTGAAAGTCAGGGCCTAAGCAAGGCTGAGCCCTTCCACCCGAGGGGTCCCTGTAGCAGCATGAATTGCTGTGGCAGAAGTAGTTTCAGAGCCAGTGACACAGCCTGAGCAAAGACGAGGGCAGACAGCCGGGGAAGGACACATCACCTGCACGCTTACACCATCAAAGAGCTGCAGGAAGAGGACGCGAGCCCAAATGTTTTAACTCACAAGGCTGCTTTAACTGAGTCTTAGAAGGATCTGCTAGTGACCAAAAATAACTTCTCCTTACATAATATTGCCATGATTTTAATGTGCGAGATGTCAGAGTTTTACAGAGCCAAAAGCCAAAGTTATGCATTCAGCTGTAAAGCTAGCGGGCTCCCATGTCTAATGGCATCAAACTCCGGCTGAACTGCAACCCAATACTTTTTAAAACAGTGATGTAAATTTCGGGAGAAATCTCATACTTGAGAGGAGGACAGGAAAAGATGGAAGAATGTTCCTGAAACAAATTTCTTACAGGAGGACTCACAGCTGCTTTAAGTCTCACCAGGTGAGATGTGTCAGAGTAGATCTCTCAGAAGCAACAAAGAAGGGACTTGGGAATGGGATTAAGCTGAATACTGGTTTGCAGAGAAACAGCCTTGCGAATTCAACACGTGTTGAGTTCACGTTTTCAGTCCCAGAATTGCTACCCACGTTTCCACACGCGTACCCACTGCAACTTAGTGCCTTGATTTTCTGTGAGAGTACCTACATCATAGTGGCAAGCTCGGACCTCACGGTTTCAGACACCACCAGAAGGATAGCAAACTGAACTTGAAGACCATCAGGATCCCAAGAGCATTTGGAGAATGACAGTTCACTGGCCTGGAGACTTTTTAGAACAAGCATTGCAGTCTTTAAAAAAAAAATGTTTAATCAAATGTAAAGTGCATCAACCTGTGCTAAGTGGAGGAGGAAAGAAAAGCTTTCTTTGTAAAGGCTTGGGGAAAACATTGGGTCGCTGTAAGGGAGGCCAACATAAGCTGTATACGAGCTGTAAACAAGTTAACTTCTGTGATCCCACTGCTGTGAAAAGGGTTATAAGAGCATTAAACAAACACAGAATTTACAAGAAGGACACCAAGAGATTGGGTAGACTGCCTTACGACCACATCATTCTTCTTCCCCCCCTGCAAACCTGCAGGATAATAAACCCTTCTCTCTTTCGTATATAGATAGATATATAAACAAACTGCTCTTCCGAGAAGGCAATGTCAACAAAGTCTCTAAAACTGCTTTTTAAAGCTTTTCTCCTGCTTTATTTTGGGGGGGGTTGGGGTGGGGGGCCAGGAGTGGGGATAACCAAACAGGCCTTCCATTGACCTAGGAATATGTTACAGTTTTAACATGAAAAAGCGACAGCGCTTGTTTTCAAACTTCTCTAGCTCCAGGAACTTGTATGTTTGCAATGTATTTTAAGCAGAAACATTGTCTAAGAAAATTTTCCTGTTGATAAGGCTTTTTTGACATTTACAATAGCCAAAACCTTAGCGATGCGTGCAATGCTAAAGACAACTAAGGTTTATGCTAAAGCAATGACATGTAAGGGATCTTACTTTCAAACCATCTATGGGGCTTCTGGCTGCACGGCCAGAAGTACTGCTCAAGCAGGCACCAGGGCAGCAGGCCGGTGGCTGGCAAGTTTCTCTTGCTTCCTTGACAAAGCGGCTGTAGTTGGAGGGGTGGGGATCCTGCAACTGAAGGCACAAGCCTTACCTCACTGTCACTCAACTCTTTTGTGGTGGGTTTTTTTCCCTCTCATCACACTCTCACACCTCTAAAATCACCAAAGGCAGGTGATAACCTTAGACGTGGAGGATGCACATCTACCAGGTGGCTGCTGGACAACAATCCACACCATGCCCAAGAGAACAGCACAGGGGAAGGGTCTGATCTTCAGTGATACGCTAAAAAAAAGTTTTAAGAAACTTCAAGAGCTTAAGATGCTTTCTACCTTTGGTGAGGTAGAAATCATTATCAGACTAGGGGAAACCTTCCTTCTGAGCATCAACGTGAGACCAGGCAACTTCCAGGGAAGCTCAGTTTCAAACCCTCCACACGCCAGGTGCCCAGCAGTAAGTCAACCTCAGCATTGCCCTGCCCTGCTGCCCCCATCTCAGGATGCCCTTATTTACAGAGTAAGCCTGTATTTGATCAGTTCACCTGTTTTTGGAATGGGTGTTCAAAAACAAGAGAGGAACAGAAATCTGCACTTCAGAATTTACTGATGGAGATATACAGGAGGTGTGTATTTCAGGGCAGTTTAAAAGGCTCCGCTGTTCGCAGAGGGTATCAGGAATACAGCCAAGAAACAGGCAGATATTCATCAAGGGAACTGTTTTTGCTACTAAATGGTCAATTGAAGCCCCTACTATTCTGTGGTATATCTATGTCACTGCAGCCCGAATAAATAAACCCTTCTGATTAGTTATGAGACTACCTGAAAATCTCCAAGAAACAGATAGCACTCGTTTTACCAGCCAGTCAGTCACAGCAGCTCTGAGGTCTCAAAGAGATAATTAAAAAAAAAAAAAAAATCCAAAGACAACACAAACTTCTTGTCGATGTATTTCTTTTTCTCTTACTCCTCAAGCGTACGTGTTTTTACCTAATCAGCAAAGATGGCAAACGATTGTTCAGATGTACAAAGAGCTGCACTCTGAGTAGGGCAGAGTTTACCCACATTCGTACATTAGATCAACCAGTTAGTATTCTCTAGTTAACGCTGTCCTGACCAGACTAACTTCCAAAATAAGTCACCAGAAGAGTTTACTGGTTACCAAACACAGAGTTTAGAACACCAGAACAAGAAAGGTTTGAAGAGGACCAAATGAAAATAACAAATAACTCCCATGCTGGTTTTGCACGATGCTATCAGACGTGCAAAGCCTGTGGCTTTCATTCTCATGCTATCTTTGACGACATATACGTATTATCTATAGGTTAGAGTTGTTCCCATTTCCGAAGTCAGAACCATGGCAGTGCTGCTTTTCTCCAGCAAATAAAAAAAAAAAAAATAAATTACTTACAGCAATCACAGCCTCTCGGCACTCACAGCCAATACTGACTACCAAGAAAATGGAATGTGGCTCTACACGGAAAGGCTAATGACACTACCTATGTATGGATCAGGCAGCCAGAGAATCACCTGGGTAGGTTTCATAGGACTGCAGAAAGATGTCTTACCACGAGGAGATTTGTTTTATAAATCAGCTCTCCACCATCCACTGACATAAACACGTTAAGTCAGGAAAAAAGAAAAAAGAAAAATCAAACAACAAGCAGTAGAGGCAATTCAAATCCACATTTTTATGACATTTCCACAGGTTTCTAGCACCACGGGTTTTGAGCAATTTCTTTTCCTCCCTCCCACCCCATGTGAGCCAATAGCCTTCCTGTTTCACTCTGGGAATCAATTCAAAGCTGCTCTGTAAAGTCAAAACAAATGCTGGATTACCAACCAAGGGATACGCTTCCCACACTTATCTTAATGGAATGTTAACGTGATAGCTTGTATGCAACTACCTCAACATTAATACACTAGACAAAACACAAAACAGCTCAATTTATTGAATTATCTATGGAAAGGGCAGAAGTCTCTTTTCAATCCTAAACCTCACTTAAAAAAACGTCAACCATCACTCCTTACCCACAGGAAGGGATTGCATTTGGCTGTTCCAAGATTCAACACAGGAGGACAAATTACTACTTCTATCCCCTGCTACTGGTCTAAAAAGTATAAGCAACTGAAAAAAACCTATAGGTGGCCTGGATCAAATGATCACCTCTGTGGGTCTTCGGAAGGGCGGGATCTTTTAAGAATGAGTCATCCCCTGCAGAGGAACCTAATTTCTGTTTACCCTCACACGAGAAATTAGACGGAAAGTGATTTTGTCTGCCCAAGAACAACTTACTTTCTTCTACCAGATACAAATTTGCCCTGCTCCATAAAGAGAAGGGCAGTGGCGCTATACTGAAGCTGGCAAACCACACTTTTGCAGGCAATGTAAACTTAGTGTATCTTAAACTATTAGAACCAAAAATAACATGTAACAAGCGTAAAACTATCCCCTACTCTCATAATACACTACTGCCTCCAACAGTCAAGCTGTGGTGATCCATTACAACCCATTGCCTGGACATTTCTCCGGCAGCCTATATCACCTTTAAAATATTCTAATGTTAACCAAGCTGAATGCTAATGATCACGTGAAACCTAATGGAAATAAAGGAATTGAGAATTGCTACGTAAGAAGTTTTTGCTTTTAGAAAAAGAAGCGGGGGAAAAAGTAATCGACACGACAAAGCAACATTTCAATTTACAAACCTTTCGTTTTTAAGCCAAAGACACCATTTTAAAGCAGAAATGATTTCTAATACCACGGACAGCCTCAACTTACCAGCAAGAAAGCTTACATACACCTAAGCTCAGCAAAAGGAAGACATACAATATCTGAGCAGGATTTGTATCAGTGCCCATCTGCGGCGATCCGTACAGATGCACTGTTCACTGTGCTTTCCCACATGACACACCTGAACAGATGAAGAGGGCTCGTGTTCCTCATCCCGAAACAGTTGAGAAGAACAAGCATAAACCAACTCTAAACTCTTCAGCAATATTCTTGCCGCTTTGCCGTAATACAGGATAGGATTTCACAAAAATTGGTCTAACTAGGAGTGAACAAATCAGCCAATTGCATAGCGGTCAAATTTGTTACCACAGGCATTAACTGCAGTCCTACTTATTTATGAGAAACAGGCTTCCCAGGTAAAGCCATAACAATCCCAGCGCACTCCCTCCGCAGCGTTTGATCACCCACGTCGTTACAGCAGCAGAGCAGGCACCGTGAGGCTCCTGGCCAGACAGTATATCCATTTCTCATAGTCACATTATCTTCTGTGTGCCTGGAAAAACGCTGGATCCCCGTTGTCCCAAAGCCTATCAACAACACTGTGGAAGGCAAAAGGAATTCCAACTTTGTTTCCTTTCTGGGATCTATTTTTCTTCCTTTTCAGGAGAGAAACCAGGCTTCCCAGGCTGCTAGTACAAACATTAGGTTGCTAAAAACCAGCCAACATTGTCTCCAACTATAGTACCAGTGATGTAACCGCCATCGCCGAAGGTTTGTTGGTTTCTTTGTTATTTGTGAGGGTTTTGGTTTTTGGGGGGTTTTTTTGTTTTGTTTTTTTTCTTTCGGGGGTGGTGGTGGGGTTGTCAACACAAAACCTTTGGAGCCTATAAATGTGGAAGAGATTTGGGGTAAAGGGCAAGCAACTCCTAAGAAAAGTTATGAATGGAAATGTGGTACAAAGCCACCTCTCCTTTCCATCCCTCATAACCACTGCTGATCAAGATGAATCTTTCAGATGATTCAGAAACTGATCTATTATCTTCTGTGGGTTTCTTAAAATATTCTAAAAACAGAACTGTATGCTGCATTAAGATCACAGTTTTATTTCATCTCAGACAGCACAACGCACTCTCTGTATATATACACACAGCAACTCACTTCTTTCCTGAAACAAAGTTTTCATTGATCCTTTGCCACAGACTCAATTATTGTTTCTAATCATGATCAACGTTTATTTAAGGTACTGTGGACCATAAACAATGTAAACAATAAAAGCATCTGTTCATGTTGACATGAGTGTCACCGGCAGGTTAGACACCTATATCGACTGGTCCCGAGGGAGGTCTTTTTAAATTCTGAAAGCCCAAAGCAAATTTAAATTACAATTTACAGAACAATCTTTAAATCAGCCACTTTTTGAGGTAGTGTTATCTTGAGTAGATAAAATCACACTCTTGTCAATTAAATCCCAGGAAAATTTTTCATTGTTTTAAAATGTGATCCTAAAGACTTTTTTTTTTATTTCACCTGGGAGATTCTGCAAAATTCCTGGTCCTCTTCACAACCATGGGAGAAAACAGTCTTTCTGTAATTGGACAGTTACAGATATGCATGTAAAAAGAGTAGAAATCAAGACATTTTAAGACATCTAAAAAGTAACAATGAGAAGAAGAAAGGTCCTTGACTGTGAGATATTTAGAGGATTTCAAGTCATGTTTTCCATAGCCTCATTTCAAAAAATAAGCAGCCTTTTCTTTCTCCTCCCCCTGACCCCAAACTCCAAGGAAAACAGTCACCAAATGCACTCAACTAGCCTCAAAGTCACACGTGCTCCATTGCACATCTTGCTTTCAATGTGTCTTTTGTTTGATGGCTGGTGTTTCAACATCCTCAACTTGAACAGAAAAAGGTCAGAGCAAGTCTTCTGGCATTTGCAGACCTGCACCAGGCCCTGCCAAGAGAAGATTGATGCCGCAGTACATTTCCCACAATCAAGAGAAGGAAGTGGAGGTTTGAATCCGAGACCAGCAATGTTTGCTAGAAGGTTCCTTATTCTTCCAAAGACTGTCAGCGGTGTTTAGTTTTGCTATATTCCTCTGTGAAGCTTTTCTGCTGGTGCTGGGAATACTTTTGAGTTAAGAGTTCTGCCTCCGTGCCACATTACTGCCCCAGTATCATGACCCGAAGACGTTCCCACCAGTAAGAGGTTATAGCTGTACATCCCAGGGTAGAGTTCTCTTCCCATTGCCTCCGCCTTTTGCTTCACCTCGTGGTTACCCCTGGTGCCCTTACGCCTGCTGCCCTCGCCTTCACTCCCCTGCCTGGAGAGGAGAAACTGCACCATTAACCTTCCAGTGTGCAAGGCCAAGGTCCATACTGCTGCTAGAGAGAAGCTGTTGCTAAAGGTTCCATAAAAGCTTTGGCGCTTCGAGACAGTTGGAACCACTCAACCAGAGCTGGGAGCCAAAGCATTGCCACAGCGTTAATGGGCTTTTGCCCTTTTAAATTTTATAAGCCTGTCGCCTTTCTGATGCGTGCAGTTTTAGTCAGAGTCCTAAATGGCCGTTTCATATTTAAAAGAAAGCTTGCATAGGTAGCACCCTAAAACTACCCCAGGTCATTCATCTCCCCGGCTCTCCTACTGTCTCTTAGGAAACCTTTGATAGAGCATTTGTTCAGGCTGCCAAGTTAAATCCTCTTCTCTCATGTCAATGCATTGAAAAAAGCAGTCAGAACACCAGCTTCACTCAGGCCTGCTGAAGTAAATGGAGAAAACCAATTCCTCTGGCACTACAGAGCCATTAAGCCGTTTGCAGATTATTAACTGAAGCACAAAAATATACACCGTGCACAATCAGACGGCAACGCAGAGCTACTCCCCAAGTTCGCTTCAGTCTCAATAAGCTGCCTATACGGCTGCAATTTGTAATCATTTGTGCAGCTGCCGTAACTGTTTAGCGGGACCCCGACAACCCCAGACAAAAGCCGTTTCGCCGCGATGCGGGGGTCACGCTTCCACCGCCGGGCACATTTCACCTTTAATAACTATGGTAATCGGGGTTGCACTTGGAGGAAAAACCCGAGACGCCTCCCCACTCCGGTGCCCCTGATCACAGCCTCCAAGGTAGCACGGAAATTAAACTTTACACGTGCAAAACAAAGTTTACAGTCTAAAAACCCGGTTATAGTAACAACTTCCTCCCCCTGCCTCCGGCTGCCTCACTCCTTCCCCGCTACCGAGCCAGCCCAGAGCGCTATCCCGAGCGGCACGGGGCGGGGAGGGGGGGGAATAAAAGCGTGGCTGGATGGCTCCTATTTTTATGTTTACATTCCTGAAGTGTCTTTTAACTGACTGCCGTTCCCCCTCTCCCCGCGAGCAGCTCCGCCAGGCGCCCCTGGAAGCGCTTCCCCTGCTCCCCTCGCACAAAGGCGGCCGAGCTGCGGCCGGGCCGGGCCCCCCTGGCCCTCTGCCCCCGCGCCCCCTCCCCTCCGCCCCGGCGGCTTCCTGGACAGATGCACCGGGGGG
>VZSC01017095.1:1155801-1197217 GCA_013398225.1 Steatornis caripensis
GGCGGGTCCCTCCGGCACACTGCCCGCCCGGGCGGGGAGCGGCGCCGATTCTCCGTGTCACGGCTTCCTCCCGCGCCCCGGCACCGCCTGGCCTCCGCCGCTCCTAACCGCTCCCCACAGCCGCCCGAGAGACGCGGAGGCCGCCCGGGCGGCAGCGTTAGGGGCGCGGGGAACGGGGTGGGCTGCAGCCGTGGCGACGCGGCCTGAGGCCCTGGGTCAGGTGCGGCACCCGCGGGCCCCGCTTCCAGGTGCCGCACAGGCTCCCTCGGCGGGTAGCAGGGCTCGCATTTTCTGCGAAGGTCGGGGGCCCTTGGGGGGCCGCGTAATTACCAAGCGGCACGGCCTCGGGGCGAGAACCCTCCCAGTGAGCCCTTCGGGCGGGTCTGGCCACACCGCCGCTCCCGGCTACTCCGCAGTGACCCTCTCGTCCCTTCCTCTTCACCGGCGCTGCCCTCCCGCAGCCGAGGGCCGTGCCACCCCCAGGGATTTCAGCCCGCAGTCCACAGATTGAAACAGCGGATGCTGTTTGGTCAGCGCAGCCCGCAAGTCATTCCACTCCCGCACAGCGTTTGATGTCCATTATTAAAACGGGCGCTGAATAAACCCAGCCTTTCAAGTAACCGACAACAGCACTGCAGCGATACAGTCATTCCCTGATAATCGCATAGATGCCGTTGCATCATACCTTAATAGTAAATTAATTTCCAATTTATATATTTTTCTTAAGGCATCAGCTTGGTAAGGTGTCAAAACTCCCGTCTTGGACACAGGCAAAGTCACACAGTAGGTTTGATGTTTTCATTGCTTCCAACCATACTACGGCAATACAAGATTAGAAAATTAAACGTATCTCTGCAGAAGAGCAATTACAAGGGCATAGCCTGTATTTAAGCATAACTTCCACTGATGTCATCCAGGCAGACAACAGATTGGTAATAACACATTCACTTTTCCAAGCTTTTTGTATGTAGCTTTGCTGCAGAGCACTTTGCACATCACCACACCGTGCCGGATTTACCAGCTGCATCATCCTGCCATCTTTCAGAAACTTAAGTTGCTTGATCAGCACATGGCTAAGAAAATAAAGGTCTTGCAGGAAATGTTTGGTAACTTAGGAGGTACCATTCTGTCCTCTGAGCGTCTCTGCTCAATCCGTGTTTGCTGCGCGTGGTTCACGGGCACCAGAGGGGCTGGAGGTGATAACCTGTTCAGAGGCGATGCTCAACCGCAGCAGCCCTGGCCGCTTGCAGGCATTAGAGACCAGACTTGCAGTGACAGCAAGTGTTAACTGGTGCTGTGGCCAGATCCTGACTGCTACACCTGCCCCTGTAGAGCCCATCACCTTCTCAGCCACAGGAGACATTCCTCATTTCCTCCATAGGCTGCATTAGTCACCTGCTATGTGTTTGGCCCAAAAGTGGTTGCAGCAGTCGGTTTATCTAGTGTATTTATCAGTTTGTAAATTAAATTTAACTCCCTAAAGATTAGGAGGGCCTTAGTTTTCTCTGACCTGTGCCGATACGATTCATGAAGTTAGAAAGGTGGCTCTAACCCATGTTGATGTGTTTGCTTTCAGTGAGGGACTGAGCTAATCCATGACAAAGAATAAAGCACTTTTATAGCTGCTACAGTTCACTGCCAGTTGCCTGCTGGGGCATAAAGGGTAGACTGGCCACTTGGACTGAAAAAAGGGTTCAGCAGTTTCGATGCAAGGCAAGGCTAGCTGAGGTTATTCAGTGTTGTCCCAAGAACACTGCTGCAAATAAAGCGTTCATTAGGCTGATCGGCCTAATTTTCCAGCTTCATTGCAATGTCAGAGCAAAGCAAAGGCAGTATTTGCAACACGATCAAGGATTAGGCCTTTTTTGTTTAAGACACCAGGCTGCTTTTTGCAAGTGAGCGCTCTTGACAATTTTGAGATGCGAGAGGTGCTGTAACTATCCTTAAAGCAGAAGCTGCACGAGCTTCAGCACATGATCTCAGATCCTGATTTAACAGCATTGTGCTGCTGCAGTAGTGAAGCAGTTAGCTAGCAGGCCGGCAGGCAGACAGTTATCCACATTATTCTATGCTCTGTGGTGGGCCTGTCCACAAGGGATTAGACCAAATCTGCTAACCTCATTTCTGTTATATAACCTAAGACAGATCTGAACTCTTTTCCCTGGAGGATTGTATGTTAAACCAAACTATCACCTCCCCCTAACCCTCTTCAGCTGCAGTTCAAATTAGTTTTCACTGCTATCATCATTCATGTGATACCGTAACAAAAACGGAATTGATTGAGATGGCATGTAGACATTGTGTCTAGACATATCCAGGTTACTTGTATACAAGTTTTATCAGGTAGCTGCTATCAGCACAGCTCTTTGCAGCGCAGGGTTTAGTGCAGACCTTGGAGGCCAAAAGGAATAAGTGCTGAGATCGCAAGTCTGCGCTGAGCTATTGGGTGCTACAGCCATTAGTAACCAAGCTGCTTAGTTTAAGAGCTAACTCAGGTAAACTCAACGTGCACTGCAGGTGTGCAATATGCACAAAAGACTGCCTATGATCAGTGCTGACTTAATAATATGGTCTGACCTCAGCATTGCTTTTGTTGTAGCTGTTTGCGATAATCACGTCACAGTCACACACACAGCAGCACCACATCTGGTGCTCCCGAGATACACTGGTTTTGAAGTCTTCTGAGCCCTCACAGAACCGTTTAGCTACCAACACAGATCTCTCTCTGTCCTAACCCACAGGCTTTTCTCATGCAAATGCTTACTCAGATCAATAGTTACGCTGAACTTTAGCTAATACTGCCTCAAGAAGAGGGAGAACAAGTCTCTTACTGACTTAGCAACAGCATAGGATGCCAGAAGTAGTACTACTGGATGCAGTTAAATTACACCAGTGTGAAAGTGAGATTAAGTTTAAGTGAGGCTGCAGCCAGGCTGTACACATTTCGCTGTGCACAGTGAGAAACTGGTACAGCTCATTGAGGACTATGTCCATTTTTATGTCTTCCCTAATAGTATGGGAAAGAAAACAGGGTTTATTTGCATTCTTAAATTAGAGATGAAATTGCTATGCAAAGACATTAAGGAAATTTGCAGTTATGCAACTGGAGTCCTAGAGGAAAAAATAAACAATTTTACTGAGAAAACCAAATTGAAAACAATTACGGGACATTAAGAAGGAAGTGGCTGGAGGTTTGGGCTTTTTCTTTTTTCCCCTTCCATTTTCAAGCCTGAAAATATTTGCATGTGGTCTTAAATTTGATCCCTCTTCAGTCCTCCTCAACCTGTACTGCCTAAATCACAGAGTCATTTTTGACTAAAATGAGGGACTGGATTCCTCCAAAGGAGCTTCAGTGCAACAGGGAAGGAAAGGAGCTTCATCAAGGCATNAATATTTGCATATGGTCTTAAATTTGATCCCTCTTCAGTCCTCCTCAACCTGTACTGCCTAAATCACAGAGTCATTTTTGACTAAAATGAGGGACTGGATTCCTCCAAAGGAGCTTCAGTGCAACAGGGAAGGAAAGGAGCTTCATCAAGGCATTTTTTAGTCACTAAGGAAACACATCTTGTCTTTGAGGGGAATTTACACTCACACCTCCTTTTACAGTCACGCTTTCTGAACGAAGTCGCTACATATGCTGGTCTTCTGCAAATTGTTCCATGCACAAAGAAGTCTAAAACTCTTCTAGGGGCTCTTTGGGGTGCCACAGTAAGGCAACGAATACACTCAACAAGTCTCTAGTCTTGCAAACACAAGACCTGAGTAACTATGTCTCTTGAGTAACTGCTGAGCAACTTTGCACCCATGGCTTAGTTAAGCATAGGGTATACTCTGAGAAGGACCAGCATCATACTCAGCCTTCACTTGCACTCCGTGCTGAATTAAGCAAGGTAGTTTGATTAGTTTGGCAAAGAGAATAAAGCCTTCAAAAATGTGATGTAGGAAGATAGCACTGAAATGCAGGATGTATGCCTTCCAGAGTCAAGGATACAGCTTAAAAACAAAACCAAAGAAGAGCTGAAAGGGTAGGAAGAGAAGGTACACCATGTGCTTATAACATACTGAAAAGGAACTTAACATATGTGAGCTGAGGAAATGCAGCATTGTAAACATGCTATTTATATAGTACTGAGAGTATACTTTTTATGGGGACATAAACATTAGTCACCCAAGTATGTGCAGTATCTCCTTCTAGAGAGGATAAAGACACTGCCCTGTCAGAGCCAAGTCGAAGTCCAAATTTAAGAACCAAGCACATCTCAACTTCGAGAAATCTCAAATCAAAATTTGGTCTGGGGTAAAGTCGCTTGACTCATGCAAACCTTGCCCATAAAGCAAATAGCTTCCAAACATTGCAACTGAGGCTTGGAAATAGGGCTTTATTTAGTCACTTCTGTTGTTATTAAACTCATTTCTAGCTACACAATACAGTTTCAAGAGGAAGAAGTGAAACAGAAAACAAAACCTTAACCAAGTTTAAACTCAGGGGAATTTGTTCAGGCAGAATATAATTAGCAAAGCTGGAAGATGGCCAGAGTGCTATGTGCAACATCATGCTCTTACAAAAAAATAGCCAAGAATTTTGAATGACCGCAAACACCAGGACCTTATCTGTAACATGCTCCAAATCATGCAATCAGGTAACCTGACATAACACCCAGACATGCATGTAACTACTTTGAGAGCATTTCACTTGATATGTTAGCAGAGCAGTCCATGGTGTGGATTCCTGTTTCATAGATGGTACAGGAAATACTACCCTGTCTTTCTATCATTTGACTACCTACTGCCAGATTTTGACAGTAAGCAGGTCTTCTTTTAGCCTCACTGAATTTTAATGGAGAAAGGTAATGAGATTTAAAGAATAACAAATGCAGCCGTGTGTAGAGCTCATTAATGTTGAAGTCAGTCCTACTTCTGTTTCTCCCCTTGTCTTCAGCTCATATCTGACGCAGTCAGGAGACGGAGATGGCAAACACCGCCAGCATCAAGTGGAGACCATCTTAGGCTGATGACAGATGGCAAACACCGCCAGCATCATCATCTTAGGCTGAACTCCAGTTTGAGTTTCTGTGAGAGATTCTAGTATAAACTAGCCAGCCTAACAACATGAGAGCAAACATCAGTGAAGTAAGATGTTATTGTAAGGACAGAGAGGACTGCTTCGTACCAGACAGAGCTTGCCAGAATATTACAATGCTTCGTAACATAGCTAATCATGCTAAATAAAACGTACCCTTAAACACACTTAGGACTAGATTCTCAACGGGTCCTCCCATTTAGCATGCAGCATATTCCCCCCAACCCCAACCAACTGTACTTTGTACCACAAGGGATGGTTAATACAATTTTGGAAAAAGAAAAAATAGATTCATAAAATATGAATAAATAACCATAAGTTGTTTACACAAATAAACATTCTGGGGCATGGGATTTTATTCAGTAATTGCCATATTGGTCATAAAACATGCCTGAGAGCCCAAAGTATTACTTTATTGCATTTAACAGCAACAATTAGCCTCTCAATTTTTCACTGCTTTAACGAACAGTATGGTTTTCTTCTTCTAAGACAACATAAAAACCAAACTAAACCCCAGGTTCTTCCGTGTGGCTGTACATTCCACAGGCACCTGTGCAAGTGGCAGAAAAGACCATCAAGGCTTGAGCCGTGATCTGTGAAGTGTAGGAAACAAAACAAACAAAAAAAGCAGCAAACAATTTCCCTTCCTATTCTGGGGGTCTACGTGGGGCAGAAGGAACAGTGGAGAGTTATGTCATAAAGTGCTTCTGCAAAAAGTTCCCTACAGCTGGACAGGAGAATAAGTGCAAAACTGAAGACAACAGGAAGAGGTGTGGTCCCTAATGCATCATTTGCTGTATTTTATTGTCTGCGAGCCGAGAGAAGTAGAAAACCACTGAAATTCCTAGAGAACAGAAGAGCCCAGAGAACTACTGAATTAGCAGGCTTCCTAATGCTTCTCATTTTTTACATTAAATACTTCCTATGAGAAAGGAAGCACGTGTTTCACAAGAGAGAGCATGCACGAGCTGAACCCCCCCTCCCCCAATCTTAATTTGAATATTAAGGTAAAAATATAATTAAGTAATTCTGAAACGCTTGTTTTTCCCCCAGTAGTAGACATTCAGCTAAATGTGGCAGCCAAGGGGCATATCACAAGGACTGCAGTCACGCAGACACTTGTAACTGGAGTAAGAGTGCAGATGTGACAGAAATTTGAGAATTCTCTTCAGGTGAGCTACAGATGTGATAGAGGCTATAGATACTGATGCAGCACAGTTACCTCACAATTTGGCTAATTAACCCATGGGTAATCAAGAATTGACGGTATTGTGCTAACTGCAGAAGCTACTGCATCCTGGTAACATTGCTGGGGATATCTATCTTGTATTTTCATCTCACTGGAACTCTAATTTGGCCACCTTATTGACCTACTTTCAGTAGGTCACTGCTTTCAGCGTGTTAATCCCCCCATTCCCAAACACTCACTGCTATTTCCAATAAGTGCAAGAAAAGGAAAGATGAAACTACAGATGTTGCTTGGGCGTACAACCAATGCATCCCTCCCCCACTAAAGTTTAATAAGGATTGTTAGTACATCATTGTAGCTGGTAATTGTGTAGGTACACATGGTAATTGCATGTATTTGCACTAATTATGTAAATGCACAATAATTAAAGCTCCAGGGTTTTCACAGTAAATTTTTAAGACAGTCATGGATTTGTCATGGCAAAAGTGTCAGTCATGTAACCTACTGGGAAAGGGGAGGAAGAGAAAGTTCAGGAGAACATGCTTCTTAAATAAAATACAGATATTTTTACATAAATAAGTGGATAGAGGACACTACTTCATCATCAAACACAGCTGTCATGCCTGGGCACAGTTTCTTTCAAAGTCTCTTCTTGGACTTAAAAAAACATTCTGGAAAAATCCCAAAACACATCGAGTTTCTCATGGTAGGTTAAAACTAATGGTCAACTATTCCCCCACTTTCTCCACTTAATGTCCCAGCTTTTCCCATTTAGCCAGTGAAAGGCAGGAGGAGAAATGAATTCGTGCTCTTTTTGCTGTTGTGGTGATCACTTGTTAATATTACCAGTTTGCTCCCTCTCCCAGAGGCCTTATCACACTCCACTGAATATGTCAATGGAAATATCCTGGCATCGCTCGGATTTGGATCCATCTCCCAGCATGGTATTGCCGTCTTAGCGCGGGAGTCGTACAGAGGAGGTTCAAGCTGCTTTTGTCTCGAGGTTGCTCCCCATTTCTATCCTCCCCTAAGACTTCAGCCATTCCCTCCCACCCTCAAATCTTCAGAGGCAAACTCACAGGTTTCCTCTGGGGAGCACCCAGTCCCTCCTGCAAGCACTTCTGCAGCGCAGCGGGCAGCAGCCGCCTGTTCCTCCCCGCCGCCCCATGCTGCAGCCCAAGGCTGAGCGTGCCACGGCACAGCTGCTCACTGGAGCCCTTGCTGCTGTACTCCACAGACCTTAAGGGTCTTGGGGAATTAACTACTCCTTAGCGACTTCAGGCATATGAAGGAAACGCAACTTTAGAAACAGGCAGCGTATGCCTCCTCGTACCAAGACAGCAAATGAGGACATGCGTTGTCCAGCTGTTTTTAATCCCCTCTGACAGCAAACGCACACAGCTCACTAGAACAATCCTGTTATCGTTATGCCAGGAGCACAAGGGGCGGTTCAGGAAGCACAGCAGCAGAACATAAAGTGCTATGAATTCAGAGCATTACTAAGCATTTCACACTGAAAAGCTTTCAGTTTCAAAACACATTGTTTGAGATCTTAATCGCTTAAGTGCTGTTTTTTTATTTACTGAAAGGTACCTGACATGTACTTAATACAGAAATATTCTTTGCACCAGTGCTGCATCCGATTTTGGGTGCGCTTTTTGGTCCCCACAACACAGCTGCAGTCTCGCTTGCTCGTACACAGCTACCCACCTTCACTCACAGACACCTCAACAAATAGTCAGCGCAAATAGTTTTAAGCTACCAAGACCTAATAGCTTAAGCCAAGACACAAAAGAGAGCTTTCTCAGGATTTGCAACAAAGCTTTGAGAAGATTTATAGAACTTGTAACCACACATTGTCACACTTATTTAGATTTAACCCTATACACACGGTTCAAAAGGCTCTATGTTCACAGCACCTAAGTTTACCGCACCTCAGCCACACTTCTTACCTGTGGGACTGAAAACAGGCCGCTCTAGGGTAACAAAAGATACAAAACCATATCCTACAACCTTGAAACAACCATAGGGCAGCACTACCAGCCTCCCATCCCTTCTTCCTTAAGGCTCCACACGGCATGCCCAGCTGTCTCTTTCAGGTGGGGTTTTTGGTACAGCTGTTTCAAATTGGCTTCTTAGCCACAGCTAGGGCAAGAATTGGTTTTCTCTTTAGTACTTCATGGGCTGGAAGAGTTGCCAGGAACTCAATTTTTTTTGTCATTTTAAAACTTATTTTTGAATGTGCGAACTTTCGATCGTTTTCTGTCTTAACAAAAAACCAAACCAAACCCAAAAATGATCCTAAACCCCATGACTCCTTCTCCCCCAAAATGTCCAAACCCCTGCTTCTGAAAACAGGGCTAATAAACGTTTCTGCACTTACTTAAAACATAAGGGAAAGAAATTAGTAGAATTACAGTTGAATTGAAATAGCATATTTTTCCTAGTGCTCTAAATAAGTTCCATACAATTCAGGTGCTTTTTTTTAAAAAAAAAGTGGTTTTGATGACACACTTTCAATGTTAAAGCTAAAATTAAAGAAAAAAATTATCTATGTGATTAAAAGTGATCAACTCCAGTACAAAATTATTTTAAACGCAGCTTTTAATTGGTGGTGTTCAATCAAATAAGAGAAGCCGTCTGGGACACAGACTATTTTCTACTTTGTTTCTAACAATAGTCATATTTTCAAGGTTTTTATTTCCTATGCTAATAAGAATGCCTATACTCATGCTTGATAGGGATTAAAGATGGTAAGATATAATTTTCAAATTTTCAGTTTGCAGTAACAGGTTTTTTAATTAATTGAGAATCTTGCAGCAGTACAGAGGATTTCACACAAATGCAGTCCTTCAGAGGAAAGAGAAGTATTGCTAAAACAGAGATCTGTTGTATTAATTTCCTTTAATTTTTCAGTAAATTCATCTTTTCTTCAGATAATAGATGGTGGCTGTCTAAAACCATAGAATATTGGTTTCTGGGTATGAATGGAGAGCAGGTGAGCTGGGTTACAGCTGGAGCATATTTTCTATGTGTCTGTAGGGAATTTATTTCAGCTGGTCTTTGTTGTACAGCAGCATTGTGAGGCCAAGTTAGAGCTTTAACTTGTGTTAATGCAGGAGCAAAGGTCTTTTGGATGTTTATGTCTAGAGGCCACTTGTATGATAAACACTTGTGTTCAGCATCAGGACTACCCGAGCTGAGCAAGCCTGCAATCCAGTAAGGTCCCGTGGACCCGATGCTCCTCCACATGCTTCCCAAATACATTTGCATAGGCAGGAAAAACCTAATACCTCAGTTTGGGGAAGATTTACAGGTCACAAGGAGAAAAATGAATTTGTCTGGGCCCTAGAGATTTTTTAAAAGACTAGTGAATTGAAGGCATTTATGATATCTACTAATATTAGTCATATATATGTCCTTTCAGTATTCCATACTCCAGCTATGCGCTGCAATGCTAGTGATGGCAGGCCTGGTGCAAACACAGAGCTGTTCTCTTCGTGTTGCCTAAGTGTCACTGTTGCTTTTCCAGTATGTTTCAAAGATCTTTTTACCACTCGGGTCAGTACCAGCATCTCCATTTCATAGGTGGGAAAACTGTATCATCAAAAGGTGAAATGACCCCAGGCACCTGGAAGACCAATAGAAGGCAATGTAGATCTTTTAGTGCTGGTCCTGCTCTGTCTTTACTTCTCCAGTGCAAGCACCTTCTTTAGTGAAGCATCTCTCTGGTCAGTGCCTCATTTATGAAAATAGTTTTGGTTAATCAGATTAGCAAAAGCAGTTTGCTGACATTCTCCTTCCTTAGCAAGGAGAGTTGCACTGTTGACTTGTGCAAAAATCATGCCCACAGTGTCCCAAATTGATAGCTTGGACACGAAAATATCTGCAGTTAGCAAACAGCTTATTTAGAAATCAAACATCTGTGCGATTCTTTTGGCCTGCGTGAAAAATGTTGTTAAATACAAGAAGATCTAAGGAAACACAAATACATGCATATCAATGTACATCACAGGTGGTGGTTGTGAAATGAACTGGTTGCTCCAAGATCTTTGCATGAGAAACGCTGACACAGCAGGTTATTTGGTAGGGACTGTTGGAATATACGAACCGTGGCTGTTCCAAGCCTGCCTGTGGTGAAGGTGTCCTTTACTCAATATTTGCAACCCAAGCATTCATTAACAGAAGATATTCTTGCAAATCTAGGCGACATGATTTACTAAAAAGTCAGTGGCAGATGCATGACCAGAACCTATACCTGAAACCTGTTCCTGACAGGGAAACTGCATCAAGTGCCTTGTTCCAACAAGTCAGCAACAGTGTCTGCATATTTTAAATCCCTGTGTTGAGTCATCGTCATCTAAATGTAACTTAAACCACCTGAGCGTGTCATCCTTACTAACCTGCTACAAACTGTCTATGGAGTTTTCCCTTTGCGGAGCAGGTGCAGCCCCATAAATTCGTGCCTAGCGTGACCTAAACCCGGGCAGTTATTTCCCAGTTGCTGCATCCCAATATATGGCTACGAAGGGAAGCATACTAACAGCTGTTTGTTAGCTGTGCTTGTTCTTTTAAAGAAGAATAATAATGCTATTTTTCTAAGCAGAATTACACTTGTTCCACTTTCCCTTGCCCTCAAAAATTTAAAAGCAGACAAGTAATCATTCAAGCCGTTTCTTTAGCTCTGGGGTTTTATTTTATTTAATCTCTATACGCACACATTTTTCCAGTATACATGCTGAAACAGCAGCCATTTGATTTCCTGTTATTGTTAATGAGTCTACATTTCTGTGAGTGTTTTGTTTTAAACAGAGGCTCAAGAAGCAAGTTTGACTTGAATTAATGTCTTCCTGAATTTTGATGAAATTATTTTTACAAATGCTACTTTTCCATATTTCCTTTCTGGACCTTTTTCTTTTCTTTTGGTAGCTGGCATGCAGCAGTTAGACCCTATCTGATGGGTAGGGGCGAAATAGTCCCAATACATAGAAGTGGCTTTAAGACCACTTATTGCTACATAGACTTCAACTTTTAAAACCTGGAAAATCCCCAAACTCTTCTGCAAGCACGGATAGCATAAGTTGTATGGCTACTACTATTGGGTTTTGTTCAAATACTGAATAACACTTGTAAATGGAAGCTGGCAACTGAAATTTTTTCTGTTCAGGCTCCGTAATCTCATGCAACGAGGAGCACAGAGGTTGCCCGTGACAGCTCCAACATTATGTCCTACGCTTGCTTGGTAGGACTCGAAGATTAGATCAGTGGAGTACAAGGTACCCCCACGAAAGTCCTGAAATCACAAGGCACCCTTTGCGAAAAGAAATCTTAGTGAGGAGAAAGTACAACTTCTCATGCTGCCTGTACTGCTCTGTCGTTTCCACAGGTAAGAGAAATCCGTTTTGGGCAATCTGCGCTAATGCAGCCCATCCTCTTCTCAGTGTTGCTTCCTTGTATGATATTTTGGAACCAGTCCTCGGGGACTGAAGGGAGACTTTGTCTGGCCCTACAGAGTGGGGAAGAGACAAGAAGAGCAACGGGCCTCTCAAATGATGGAGACGGAAAAAAGCAAGAGAGTGATTAAAAAATTCCCTTAGCCTGATATAAATCATCTCTCCTATCTTGTTTTAAATTGATCTGAAAGAAAGAGATAAGTGACTCTGATCTTCTCAAATACATGAACAATCTTTTTGCTGTTTTATAGGTATGTGGAAGACACATCTTGCCAGGGCTGACTTCATGTAAATTAATGTAATATTTAGACACCTGTAGTGGGATTATTTTCCCTGTTTTAATTTGAAGAGCATGCATTTCTCAGTTTTTTGCTGTTGAGACTACTGAAGAACTTAGCTGTTTCTCTGGGGAAAACGTATGCCAAAAAACCTGGCAGTCTGGCCCAACAGTACTTATGTTCCAAGTATTATAAAACATGCGTAACAAGCAGGCTGGCGCTTTGTTTTCACGGAAGCTGAACAGTGAATCCCACCGGGCATCAATGGGAGCAGAGTCAAAGCTCCCTCAATTCCAGTGTTTTGTCTGCACTTTTGTGACGCAAAGTTAAGGCACAAATTCTACAAAATGCTCAACAGGGAAATTCATGCGGTCCAATGGCTTCTCTGAGGCACCATTTACATACAATTTGTTACAAGATCGGGATCAGAGGCTCTTTTCTCCCTGTCTGTCTTCCTACTTGGGTCTTATTTTTCTGTGGTTATGTTTTTCTTTTTAAATTGTTTTGACTGAAGTCAAGTAAAAATTGTTGGTACATTTTAAATCAATGCCCGCTCTGCCAATTGTTGGGCTGCTAAAGATCAGCCATGGAGAGTTTGACTTCAGAGCAAGATTCAGGCTCATAGAAAAAGTGACTATATGTAAGGACTGAGTTCTGCAAGGCTGAATCAAGCCCTAAATGGTTTGACTGAAAGGACAGCAAAGCCATGAGACAGTCACAGTGAAAATGTGGCATCCAGCTTCAGCCGTCCTCCTTCAGCAGAGGTCAGAGCATTTATGAGTATCAGTTGAGCGGCGTAAGATCTGCCATTTTAAATGGTCTATTGCCATCCACAAGTGCTTGATAACTCAGAGGATGCACTTCTGCTCTCCTGGAACAATGCTGCAAGCTAAAGCTACTCCTCTGAAGTCGGTGGAGTTGCTCTGAGTCTGACTGCCAAGTGGCGTATGTCTAACCTAGCTATACATTTCAGTTTGACAGTAACATTTCTACTTCAGAATTTGTTTTCATTCAGAATCTGAAGAAAAAAAAAGTTGGCATGTCAAAGATTTCTTGTGAAAATTTGAAAAACCATGTTTGTCATCAAAATACTAAACAGTAATATCGATACTGCAATAGTTAGTGTAACATAACATTGGAAACAAAAGCAATTGAAATGAGTCGGCATGAAATGTTTTCCTCTTATCAAAATAAATGAGATGATTGCTGAAATAATGCATTTTTGCCCTCTACCTTTGAAAGTGTCATTGAAATAAACACACTCTCACGAACAATTTGGATTTCACTCGCCATGCGTTTTCCAACTGAAAAGTGTGTGCTCCCCATCAGCGTAAACGGCTGCAGGAGGTAGAAGGAAATGGTAAATCAGGCCCTCTGGATTTACACTGGAGTAAGTGAGAGCAGAAAGCGCTGTATGGTGTGTGTTAACGGGCGTTAATTCACATGTACCTGGCTACAGAGATCTGTGGGCAGCTCTGAATATTGTGATATGTCCAATTTCTTTCTGTATGCTTAAAGAAGAATATGAATACTTGAAAAGCTGAAGCCTGCTCTGGACTAGAAAAGCCAGCCCTACTACAAAGAAATTCCTGTGCCTCTCTAATTGCCTTTCTTCACCCATAGGTGGAATTTCCACTCCAACAGCTTTAGAAAGGAGCCTGTTAGCCTAGGAGGAGATTGCTGTTTGTCTTTGTACAGCAAACACTGGCTCTGTTGTGCAGCGCCAGTTTCTGATTCTAATGATTTCCTGAATTCATTCTCTTCCGTACCTCAGGGAAGGAAGAGGTGATCCTCTTGAAAATTCACATAATTGCTTTTATTTGATTTTTATTAAACCTCATTCAAGAATAATATGATGGCTTTTTTTATTACGTTGTTCATCAGTGTGGCATTTTAAAATTTGCTTTGCTAAAAGAAACAGTTTACTAAGCCAAAGATTTAATTCCAGGATTTTCGCGGAGAGAAAACTGGGAGCTTTTTTTGAGGCCATTTTGCTTTCAAAGACTTTCGTAATATTGATATCTATCTGCTATTATCTCCACTTTCTCTCTTTAATAGCTCAGGCTTCTTCCGCAGCCCCAGCAACCAGAGTGTGCTGCAGTTTATTGCGTATGCATCTGGAGCTGGCAGGGCCAGCTTCGCCCCGGCTGTGCCGGGCTGCCTCTGAGGTGAGGCAGTGCGAGGAGTACTTGTTCTCCCCCACTACGGCTGTTGCATTGCCTGGGCGAAGCCGATACCCGCTGTCGTGTGCAGATGCCGTGGGAAAGAGCAGGCTCTGGCTCCGTCGGGAGATAAGCACGGGGTCAGGCACAGAGCTGCCGCGGGGGTTATCCCACCACGCGGCCAAGGGAAAGCCACCCCCTGGTTTTGGCTGAGTCCTGGGCTGTGGGCTGGCAACTCGGTCTTCCCACTGGAAAGTGGGAACGTGCGGCAAGGCCCTGATAATCAACCAATCCATCCCTCCCTCCTTCAATCCCCCCCCATAAAACTTTTCTGTGGCTAATGTTACAGGTATTGTTCTGATTGTGCACATGGAGTGACTGATGCAGAGAAGCAAAATGCATAATCTGCACTTAGCAGAAATAAAAGTAGCCGAGCAATTAAAACTCAGGACCAACAACTTTGTGATGACATTAAAGACTGTGGGTTTGGGAAATTTAATCTATTTACCTCTTCGCTCCCAGTGTGACATCGGCTACTGTCCATTAATGTCACACACAGAGGTACTTGATTTGCGGTTTTATGAGAGCTATTATTTTAAGAGTTGGTCATTTAAAGATAAGTGTTCAGGAACATGAGATTTTCATATACTTTTAGAGCAAGTTTTCCTGTTTTTCCATTTTATCACAGGAAATAACATCTCAAAACACAGTGAAGACTTTGTAAAAGGCCCTTTTTTACCTCAAAAAGTTTTTAACAAGAATCCAGTCATCTTAGTTAATCCCTTTAAACCATGTCAATATTTACTTTTAAGTGGAGTTTCAAATACTCAATCAGCTGCGCTCTCAGTTTAATCAGGACAATTCCCATGGTCTGGGAATTACGACTGAATACTGCAGGGGTTTACCCTGAGTCCTCGTAGTTACAGCTTGTGATGGCAGTAAGGATGATGGGATGTCTGTTGTTAGCTTATGCATCTGTCCATGAATAAGTGGGTCCCCCAGGACTGTTTTTAGTCAGCTGCTGGGCTCCTGCCACATCTGTGATGTCCTGTACCCCCCACGAGGTTTCCAGAAGGGCCCATGGTCATTAAAATAATCAGTGTGGGATTTATAAAACAGCATGTTCACCCTTGTCTGTTCATCCATATCTTTTGGAAGAAATGTGGCAATTTGGCAACAGCTTGACCCCTGCTCTGAAGAGTGACGGAGAGGGCTGGTCTCAAACCCCACCACCCCGCAGATGGTTACGCGCCGTGAATGAGCAGCTCCGGCGCGCAGCTGATCCCCAACCACAGGGTGCAGTTTTGTTACTGAAAGCCTGTGAATATGAACAGGGCTTCAACAGCTCTTACAGGATAATGGGCAGCTACAGTTGGTCGAGCGTAGGTGTCACTGACAGAGCTGAAGACCCTTAATAAGCACTGCAGCCACTTCCCATGGTTACCTGCAACTTGTAATTTGTGAGAGAAGCATATTTTTAATGCTACTGGCACCCAGACCTTTGTTTTGTAATTTTCATGGAGTAATGGCAACAGACATTGCACTGCAAGACCAAAGACAGGCAGATGGAGCACCATTTTGTTAGATAGTTACCCTATTTCACCTTGCCTTTCTTGAGGCAAGAGACAGGTTATTTCATACCACATGGGATAGCTTGCCCTTGCCCTTCTCTCATAGGAGATGTGCTTGGATCAGAGAAGTCAGTTGGTCAAAGATGTGGCTGGCATTACATTCTTTAAGGTATCTGGTTGACATGTCCTGCTCGCATCCTCAGAATCAAATTGATCACCAGTTTTCTGGGCAATACAAAATTTTTCTTCCATTTAAAACTGGCTTTTTCTTTGCTTTTTTTCTGTAATGTGGAACACAGTTGCTGTGTATAATGGCTGGGAAGTTTTATTTAGTAAGTTCTCTGCTACTGCAGTGACACAGGGTATTCATGGTACCTCTGGTCCCCTTCTTGTCTGTCTGTGATACATCATGAACAGGCTTCTTTTCTTTTTCTTTTCTTTTCTTTTCTTTTCTTTTCTTTTCTTTTCTTTTCTTTTCTTTTCTTTTCTTTTCTTTTCTTTTCTTTTCTTTTCTTTTCTTTTCTTTTCTTTTCTTTTCTTTTCTTTTCTTTTCTTTTCTTTTCTTTTCTTTTCTTTTCTTTTCTTTTCTTTTCTTTTCTTTTCTTTTCTTTTCTTTTCTTTTCTTTTCTTTTCTTTTCTTTTCTTTTCTTTTCTTTTCTTTTCTTTTCTTTTCTTTTCTTTTCTTTTCTTTTCTTTTCAAACTAGAGGTCTTATTTGTTCTGGGGAATGTTAGGAATCATTTCCTTGGCTAAGGATGTGGAGTGGTCATTCCGTGGAACCTTCTGTCATTGGATATCTCCCGCACCACTGCAGGGATCACTTTGGATGACTTGGGTGTCCCCTTCCAATCTCATGTCCCCAGGTAGGAGAGATGTTTCCTGTCTGGTAATATGCTACCAGAGGAAGGCCTTAGCTCACAGTCCCCAGTGTGGGGCACCACAAGGGTATAGAGAAGACAATGACCGAAATAATCTAAATCTTCCCTGGCTCTGGATAGCTCCTGGCCCAAAGACAACACGTTCCTTGTCATTTTCCTGACCACATCTTGTTCAATCACATGCTGTTTGTGCTTAATGTTAGCGAAGCAAACTGGAAGTTATAAGCTATGGTAAAGATCAGAAGGCAGAAAAAGGTGAGTAAATATAAACAGTGAAGTGAAAGAATGTGACTGGAGAGCAGCGAGTGCTAAACGGTGTATTTCACAAGAACTTGAGCGTACGCTTCCGTGGGAACAACACACATCTCTGCAACACAGTTCGCAAGTCTCCAGCTAGTTACCCTTTTCCTTCCAGATTAATGCTCATTTTAGAACACCTCAGCTTTGACTGCTGCTGGCTCTAAGCTGTTTATTTTCTGAGACTGACTTTCACATCGTGTAATAAATTGCTGGGATATATGGTGCATGCAGAGGACTGCTGGGTACATTTCAACTGAAAACCAGACTGGCTCAATCCCTTTGCATAGACATATTTCTTTTTTTGGGGTGGGGAGTAGGGGGAGGCAAAAAAAAAAAGCTATAGACTATTTTGTTTGGGTTTTTTTCCCCCACAACAATAACTTCACAGAGAGAAGAACCGAAGTGGTAACACCCTCTCTTTGCCTTTCTTTTCCTATCTCGTAGAAGTTTGTTAAAATTAAACATTTTCAGAATTATTTTAAGCTTAAATATCTTAAAATTAGATCTGGATCTGAAATTTGACTAAATCAGAAATGAAAGAAACCTTTTCACATTGCTTCCCGCTGATGCTAAAGATTTGTCATATGACGGTGATGCAAGATTTTGGTTTTGTGAAGTACCCCGTAGAGTGACTCTGGAGCCCCCCATCCACTGTCACAGCTGTGGCAGTTCCTGCCAAACTGAGAACTCTTCCATGTTCTCACTGCTTTGCAGTATAAATAGGCACCAACACTGCTTGGTCTCTCTGGAACAACTCAAAAATAAACCAGCACATATCAAATAAATCCTACATGTTTTCCCTGTCTCATATTCTTCAGCATCTGGAGCAGTTTCCTTAGGGATCGAGAGTCTTTTTCCTGAAGACCATACCCCCTACCAGGCTACTGAAGCATGCTTGTCTCTTCCTCTCTCCTCCCCAAAAACTTCCTTTTGAATGTTATGAGTCAGTTATATGTTTCCTTATTATTGTCTGGTCTCTTTGTTGGTCAGAAAGCAGGCCCCTGTTGAGGTCTGTTGTCCCTTAACAGTCCTTGAATAGATGACAATCCGTTTCAGTGTACAGTGGACTCCCAGCCATGTTAACGTTCAGAACGGTAGAGCAGCTTTGCAGCAGATCTCTCCATCAATCACCCCCGTTTATCCCGCAGTGGTTTGATTTGCTGTTTTGGTGCCTATGAACCATATTCCTTCTGGAGGAAACTAAACAAGAAGTTCTGCTTCGGGTGCCCACCAGCGGTGCTTCAATCTCTAGCAGGGACAAGAGAGATCCATAGGATACTTTTAGACCACATGGATTTGGGATGTGCAGCCCAGTAAATCAAACTAAATATAATCTGAAGTAAAATGCCAGATCACATGCACTGTAGATGTAGAGCTCTCACAGCCAGTTGCACTGTCCTACCGATCTGCTCTTACTGGGCCTAATGGCTTGCTAATGTAGACAAAGTCAGAGGTGCATGAAAGGTACAGCAGTTTCATATCATCAGCTTCCTAAAATCAATGAGTTCATACATTTCTGAGATCGTTTAAGCTCCTGACTTATGTCTCTAGGCAGCTAGCAATATAAAGGTGGTATAGTCTACAGTACCTACAGAGAAGAATTTGATAGATGCCTTAATTTGGTGTTACAATAATTAATAGATTTGTATGTGATAAAAAGATGGGGCGAGCAGAGATCATCTATCAATATTTCACCTATTGGGAGCTGTGATTTAAGTCCTTGAAGCTTTGAGATGTGGTCAGGCCGTAGAGCAGTTTAGGATAACAAGTGAAGACTGTTATCAGGTCCAATTACTCGCGAAAGGAAATTAAGAGAGGCAGAATATAATTACTTGAACTGGAATATAGCCAGAGTGTTAGGGTGATCATTTGCTATATGATCACTAATGATTGTGGTAGAAAACTGTGGATTTAATGCCACGAGGTAAATATTCACTCTCAGCAAGGAGTACGCTCGTTAAGAAGAATATGGATGCAGTCATAAAAGAATGTTAATTGCATCCTGTGTATGGGTGAGCATTCATCTCCTGAAACCAAGTATCAGCGCTAACATCACTCAAAATACATGGAAATGCTGCTTAGCATCTAATGGGGACAGGGAATCGAAAGGACTCTCTATCTTTTTTTTTTTTTTTTTGTTCTGATCAGAAGGCATAAGATGAAATTTCCATAGGTAGCGCAGACTTGCCTCTTTTGGATACTACAGAAGCAAACTTATAGGGTTCAAGCAAAACTGCTAAACAGTATGGATTTAAGGAATGCCTTACCAGGAATTCTAGATATGAAAAGAAGCTTTCGAGGTTTCATGGAAGCCAGAATGTTTAACAAATGATGTACTATGTTATCTTCTGTCCTTCTTCTGTCCTGAAAGTAATAGCAAGATTTTGTATGTCAGTAGTCTTTCATGCATTTAGATTACCCTTCAATTGAGCTTCATAGTACTCCAAAACAGAAGGATAAACAATATATGATAATTGCTTTACCTTTTACCGCAGTGCGGCAGATACATAACCACTTTATCAATAGAGGTGTGAAAAAAAGTCGGTACGTGACAATGCTTAAGGAATTTTAGAAGGTAAGAACCCGGTTTATACTTTTGACATCTGAGAATATAAGCTTTCGTCCTATGATTATTTCTGTGCAACGCTTAGGTCATCAGCTACCAAGATTGTTACAGACGTCTTTTATATCCAACCTACCTGTTAATACTCAATTCCCATTAGGGTGCTGGGCACTACAACAGTTGCCAGATTTTGAGGACTTTTAAAATACTTTGCTAGTGAGAGATAGTTTGTTTAATTAGTGTCCACAGTGGCCAGTGGCTCTGCTTCACAGAGCATATGAAGGGCATATCTAGCTGCACTGTGTCTCTTCATGTGACGCACAGGCTCAGTCAGAAAAGTCCCTCTGCTGAAATCCGAGAGCTGCATCTGCAGATGCTCCTAGAAGAGATAGATTAGAAGGGGCATGTCTGAGCCTTTACCAGCTAGAGGAGCACTTTTTAATGAAATAGCTACTGGGGAAGATCCCAGAACAATGTCAGTCAGGTCAAAACTAAAACCTAACATCCACTAATGTAGTTTAACGCAAGTCTCTTTCCTTTAGTAAAACTGAAGTTCCTCAAAAGGCTGCCGTGCTTGCCAGTTTTTTGCAAGGAAGTCTTGATAGACTGGGAAAAACAAAACACAGCTTGTGAAGTTTGTTGGTAAAGAACTGGCCACTTAAAATGCATAAGGCTTGATCTAGAACTTGATCCAGGATAGTCTCTTTCTCTTACGGGGGCAGGTGTGGCTTTCGTTCAAACTGATGAGCTTGCAGTAAGTTTCATCCAAACCCACAGTAAACAGTGTAGACATTTGTGAACGAGATCAGGGCGGGGAGAGAGAGCGAGAGAAACAGCAGTCTCTCCTATTACAGCTTTCCTGGAAGTCCCACAAGCCTTTTTGTGCATCTGGAAGAGCACGAGGTAAGAGACCTACTCGATTTGAATAAAAAAAATCTTGTTAAAAATATTCAAGCCTCTGAGAGAGCTGCTTACATTAGCATGATTATTTAGTCTGGAAAAAAGGACTTCATTGCAGGCATCTTTGGGAGGCCCGAAGTGCCAGCTGCAACTCCTGAAAAAGGAAATTCCAGCCAGCACAGACAGCACTCATTTTCCCATTGCCCAGAAGTTGCCTGCGCATGGCCAAGGCTTCTGGAGGCTTCGAGACCCTCTCTCTTACTGCTTTTTTGCAGAGTAAGAAGGAAGCTGTCATAAACGAGTGTCCTGTCTGAAAGAAAGGACCAGATCTGCCTTCCGAGGCACCACTGACAACTTTAATAACCTACCTGGCAGAAGACAATCAGAAGAAATCAGATCCGGAACTGGCAAAGAGACCTTAGGGTCAGCTCAATTTCAGCACATCGCATTAAATAAGGGGACAGGAACAATAAATCCCATCTTGTCTTTAATAGTTCAATAGTTTGCATGCTGGGAGAGGAGAAAGTCTCTGGTGTAGTGCATCAAGTTTTATGTCATTCCCTTACTTCTGAGCCTGTAAAGACCTTAACATAACACTGTTGCTATTGATGAACAGGAAAACATTCATTAAACAGCATAACTCTGAGGAGAAAAGTCTTAATTCATCAAACCAAGTTCATCAAAGGAGGATCCTTTAGGGCATCATTACATGAAGGGTACATTTTTTTCATTTTTAACTGAAACTGTGGCAGGTCAGTCTCTCAGGTACCTAGTAATGGTAGTGGCCATCCCACAGGCTGTGAAGGATTTTATTGACCACTAAGCATTTCATACTGCTGCCTGGAATGAAGAGGAACTTTATTCTAGCAGAAATATACAGGATATAGTGAGCAAACATGGGAGCTGGAACATGCTGGCTTGTGCAGGAAAAAAACCAACCCTGTGAATCCACTGCAGTAAGTTAACTCCTCTATGGACCTTCTCTGATGTTTTGTGGCACCAGGTGCTGTGCATGGGCAGCTGACATGCAGATGTGTGCTCCAGTGTTTGTTAGAATATGAGTTTATGAGAAGCAGAAGGTGAAGTAAGACCTGGGCAGGTGGGTTGGCTAGAGGGAAGAATTTGAAATGTCATTGTAGTTCCCAAATGTCCTGGTCAGAGCAGCTGAGATGAATAAGACTGACTTTGACTGTGAACATCTGACTTACTTTGTTTACCGGTATGAACCTATAGAAAATTGCTTCTTCCACATCCTTCTCCTCTGAGCTTCCAAAAGTGCTCTGTTTTATTTCTAGTCTGTTGTGGCCTAGTACTCATACTAAGACCTTGGAGCAAAGCCGCAGTTTAGTCTTTATTTCTAGCCTTATAGTATAAATCCATAAATAAAGTAAACCCTGTTATGGTAGAGTAATCTTCAAGAATGCCTCAGCCTGAATAAACTTTTATAGCAAAACTGTAACCCTTTCCTTGCAAGTCAAACAAAGGTCATCTGATTTACATCTTTTGTTATTATCATTACAGACCACACTGAGCGTGACCAGGTTCTCCCGTTTCCTGGCAGATAAAACACCACATGTGCAAGAGGTAGTAAGAGGCGATTCAGTGGAAGTGACAGTGTCCTGGCCAAAGCTCTCCCAGCACGGGCAAACTCTTGGACTGCCCAGTCAAGGCATGGCCACGGCCACTTCAGGTTTCTCTGCCGCCTGCTGAATTCCATGGCAAAACAAAGAGAAAATCAAACAGGAGGTAACATTTAAGTTTGGTTTTAAAATTAAGATGCAAATCTGCTACACAAATATCCTACAGCAGGCAAGTCCAAAGGGAGCATGTTTCATTTTGGATCAGCTTAAATTTCTTAAACTAACTTCACTGACATTTGTCTTGTGCCAGTTAATTTACTTATGTCTGCTTTACCATGATCGCACTAAGCATAGATAAAGTTCTCCACACAAAGGTTTACGCAAGCACGACAAATCCTACGCTGTAACAAAAATGTTTTTGTATCAAACTTGCCCTGCGCGTCAGCAACAGCCACCACTGCGCACGGTTATTTGTTCTTGGCAGAACGTTTGCTGTGTCACGGGCAGACTGTGAGGGAACAAGAATAACCCTTTTGCCAAGGAAGATCCAGAGCGGACCTGAACAGCTGAAGGGATGAATGAAGGCAGTAACCACCTTGCAGGTAATTTTTGGCTGCCCTGGCTTATCTGCTTTTTACCATAAAATATTTGTTTACAATATTTTCATGAATATAGGTATTAAAAACATAGAAGGATTTCAATGCCCTTTGAAACTCATAATGATTTTAGGCATAGAAGGATAAAATTACTGTAGAAAATTAATCTAAAAAGTTAGATTTTTTTTTCAAAATTATCCTTTTCTGATCAGTTCTAATCCTCTCTTTCCCTATAAAGCTGGAGGAAAAAATGAGTCTTGTAGAGTACTCTGAGGAAGGTGTCAGTTCTCAGTCTTAGTTTACCCATCCCCCCCCACCCCAAACAATGCCTTCACTTAGACAGTTAAATAGCTCACTTATTAAAAAAAGAGGCTTTAGAGTCTCCATTTATGATACACTCTTTTATCCATAGTATCACGGTTCCTATCACTTCTTATGTCTGCTTCTGCCTCTCACGACAGAGACATAGATAAAAATCATCATGTTCTAGTTTCCCTTTCTAAACCATTAAAATTACACATGAGCAGATCAGTAGCATCAGATAGCTCAGTGACTTTTTTCCAATGTAATGATCAAGAGCCGGTTGGGAAGCAGCAGCCACCAGCTCCCCATGTCAGCGACTGAGCGTGGTCTGTAAGGCAGGACAAGGGTTGGTCTCGCTCTCTGGGGACGGAGGACTGGAAATGCAGAGAAAAGCCCCTGCTTGCTTATGAGCAGAAAGGAGGGCATTTTTTCCTGTTCCAAAGTTAATTGCAACTTCAGGTTCTCTCTGCGTACCTTTCACGTACGTATCTGCTACAAAGCCTTTGGAGCCACTGTTATTTGCAAAGTGCAACCAATGCACATTATAAGAGCTCTTTTCTAAGAAGAAAGCAAGAGGTCTGCACTCTTCCAGCATCTTGCCAGGGTTAAAATTATGGTAGTTGCACTTGTAGGCAGGCAAATAGTCATTTAGTGTGCTATTTTAGCTGTACAGTCGTGGAGCCTGCAATGATTAATGGGTAGGTTAATTTTCTATATTTCATTTTAAAGCTCTGGAGCTGCAGGGTTCTTTTGAATGTCTGGAAGTTTAACCGTTTTTAGATATCCAGCTGGTACTGGAGCCCCTTTCATGTAAATAAATAAATAAATAGCCTTTCTGGTTAGTCCTCTGCATATTACACTGTATGCAAAGCCATCCTGATGTATACTGTTCCCGGGCACCACACCACACTCACTTTCCAACTTTACTCCAATCTTGATCAAATGTTGCAAAGCGAATGTACACCAGGAAAAAATCCTGCACCATCCTGGTCTCCGGATAATTTTCCCCTTTCTAGTTATTGTCCCAGATGCTTGAGTTGCCACTACTTTGCCTTTCAGCTGCTGAGTGCATCAAGTTGCTGGTACTGTTCAGAATGATTTCTTCCTCTCTCCCTCTTCTTCCTACAGCTACACTGTTCAGTTTTCTGAAAATACTTACTATCAGAATCCTTCATTTTTAGTATTTAAAAGTAATTGGGCCGAATTCAGAAAGGAAACACATAGGTAAGGATGTGACCTATTGACTACAATTTAATCTCAAATAGTACAAGAATAAGCTGCATATATATGAACTATGAAATCAAAGAATTAATCTGCCACACCCTATGTAAGTCCACTATACTCATGATTTGTTTTAAATGTCTTTGGGTAGGGTCAGCTTCTTTTAGCATGCCAATATACATGATGGTTTGTGCATGTAGAAGTCGATCATATTTGAAAGAGCTGTGGTGCTGGAATTAACCTTTTGAATTCTTTTAAGGCGCCCCTTTAGATTGTCTTCACACCAAGATTAGTACCTACGTGAAATGGAGGCTGCATAAGAAGAGTCTCTGGAATAAAAGCAGGAAAACTGGCAAAATCTCCATGTTTACTGTGAGCTGGTACTTTCCCAATGCAACAAAGAAACCTGGACCTCTCTCTCCCTGTTGCCCAGGATGGTCTACCATGCAGGATGCTTTGTTTCACCTGTAACATTTTTATGATGGTTTACTCAATTTAGTTCTGTCTTCAAAGAAGGATTAGCGGATTACTGACTTCTAACACGTTCCTTCCTCGCGAGGTGTAGACTACTTTAAATAGCTGATCAACTTACTGGGAGTTAGACACCAAAACCATTTGTTTCTTTAAGTGCCACCGGGTATCAAGGTTCGTCTCCAGTTACCTTTGTAATTTTGGTCGAACTCCGCACTCTTCACTCAGAATATCTACAGTTGTGGAAACTGTCAGCGTTACAGCAGTATAAAATTCAAACCGGCTCTGTGTGGTGGTGTCTGATAAGATAAGAAACGTTATTTTGTGATTTCGAGATAGTTTGTCTCCTCTGACAGCCTTCGCATCAGTGTTAAGGAGTTCTTTCACAGCATTTGTCTGCATTTCGAGGACACAAATACAGTTTGGGAAACAGTTTACTTGATTTTTTAATCTAATAGCTAACAATACTGTTTTTTAAATGAAATTTGGATTCTCAAATAAAAATACTTAATATCCAAATATGTGCATTTTACTACTGCATTTCTATCAGGTTTGACTTTATGTCACTGAAAAATATTTCAGCAGAGAAGAAAAAAAACCACTCGATACAGCTTTCACAGAAGCACTATTATTTTTGTGGTTAGCTGAAATGTTGATAAACTGCAGTGAGGAAGAATGTTTTGAAAATTTTAGGTTGCCTTCTTGGAGATCTGGTGTCCTTGGGATGGCACAGAAAAAAATAAAATCCCCAAAATAAGCCTTTCATTCTGCAGTTTCTTTCTGGCTAGCGCCTAAGTAAGGACATCATTTCCTGCTCAGGAAAAGGCTCTACCTTCTCTTTAACAGTGATGGTCCTGTTCTCATTTTCTTTATTTTCTGTTTATTTTGGACCAGCACATCTAAGACTCCCATAGTGTGTTACAATCCTGAGGATGTAATACATGCGTTACCTGCTGCAGGCAGTGCCCCTCTGTTTTATCTGTATCTGTTCAGCTAAGCAACGTGAGTGCAGTATATACGTATATATATTATACTGCCTGGTAAGACACTGTTGCAGAAGAAATCTTGGCTCATACTATGCAAGTTTGCATTCTTGAATGTATTTTTCAGCATCCAGTCATACACGAGGTCTCCTGCATGTCTACGCCATGAAGCGGTGCCTCCCTGAACTTTACTAAACGTGTTCTGAAGCACTGATCGTATGTGCGATGCCCTCTTTTCAGAGAGCAGCGGTGGTGTCTGCTCTGCAGGGTTGTGTTTCTAAAAAATAAGTCTCCCAAGGAGTAAGGGTGCAGTGAGCGTGTAAGGCTGTGAGGTGATGCTTGGCCACATTCTGATAAAATATTAATGAAATCAATTGGAAATCAATGTAAGTTTTACTCCTCACATCAGTGCTAGAATAAAGCTAACGTCAAACACTTCTGAAATATTTGAATGCGCAAAGCTTTACTCGGTTGCAAGGGAAAGCCACATAGGAATGAATTGTCCCGCACAAATCTGTTGCTGAGGTTGCTCTGCTCTCTGACAGCTGCATCCACTTCCACAGGCTAATTCTCATTCTGCTTTATGATCATTTCTAGCAGTTCTTTTCGTCCTACTGCCTCTCAAACTGCAGTACAGCGGTTTGCTCCACCCCACATCCCTGCTAGCTTTCCATCCGTTCCAGAAACCGCGCAAACAGACGTGTTAAAAGGCCACGTCTCTGCATTACCCTGCGGGGCACGGAGCGGCCCCCCGACCGCCCGGTGCTAATGCTGGCCTTAATGCAGCAGCACACACTGGGACCTCACTGCATGCGAGAGCTACGCTGTGTGCATTCCTAACTGCCGAAGTCCTGGCTGCAGGCAGGGATGGAGGTGTGCTATAAGCTTGAAGTAGTCCTGAAAATTAAAGGAACTACGGTTAAAAAGATTAAGAATTTTTCTGTAAGTCATGTCCGTTTCCAAGTTTTCTCTGTTAAAGAGAGTGCAATGCGTGGTTTTCTCTGAAGAGGACATAGCATTCTTTGTTCAGTAGTGTGGTCTGGAAACTAAGTTTACAAACTTTTGATGGCAGCTTAGAAAAATATAACGGCATGTCTACATTTCCTCGGCATGGGTCCTAGCTTTGCACTTGGACAGGTGAGTTTTGGAAAGTTTTGGGCAAAAGTACTGAGGGCTACCAGAATCCATTTTAGCAGCTAATATGTTGAACTTCTAAGTAAGTGAGATTGTGTAGATAAATCTTTTCAAAAGATTGAACTATTTTTTATTACATTGAAGATTTTTTGTTTATCAGAATGAAGAACTGAAGAAGTTTAATAAATACTCTTCTCCCCCAAGTCCTTTCCCTTTGAAAGTTTTACTTGTAGTAACATCTAAGGGTCCAATTCACAGACCATGGACTTGGTGAAAAGGTTCTTGTTGAATACAAGGAGAGGCTTAGGGGAGAAGACCCAAAGCCATCCTTGCATGCAATACTCGCCAGCCTTAGGTACCATATTGCAGACCATTTTAACAGGTTTTGGGGGGGAGGGGGCTTGTCTTTGGTGTTTCTGTGGTGTGTGACTGAATTGAACTTTTGAAATATCAAATGGACCTGTGGTCAGAATCCTG
The DNA here is from genome assembly GCA_013398225.1 of Steatornis caripensis. Lineage (NCBI taxonomy): Eukaryota > Metazoa > Chordata > Aves > Caprimulgiformes > Steatornithidae > Steatornis > Steatornis caripensis. Next base: position 1,182,943 of record VZSC01017095.1, read on the forward strand.
TGGCTGCAGCATGTACAAGGGGAAGAAGAGAAAAGGGCTGTCTGAAACTTATGATTTTCCTCACTTTGTTTTCTGTGTATTGAACTTTTAACATTTTAATATCCACATCTATATTTAGAGGCAGCTGCTGATCTCTTTGGCTGCAGCACTTCACAGAGCACAGCCGTACTGCACCAGCTCTGGTGCACTGGTTTTGTCCTCCGCTTTTTTTTTTTCCTGAGGTGACTTTTGCATGTAAATATATTTTGCTACCTGTGCTGTAAAACTGCAGAACCACAGACTAGTCAAAATGGGGGAAATAGCCTGCCAATAATAAGTGGATTTTTCAGAAATGTGATTTAAGAAGTGTTGACTGGAAATCAATTAAAGTCCATCATGGAGAATTCAAACTTCAAGACATTTTAGTATGACGCCGAGGCAGGAGAAAACACCATCAGGGTCCTTTACAATGGAAAGATTCAATGTTTTTACAAAGAGACAGAAGCAGACTTTCCAAGGACAGAATGGCACTCCCTCCGACTTTTGCACAGGATTCAGACTAAACAACCTGAAGTTAATCAAGATTTTTCTTTCTCTATTCATTCTCCTTTTCACTAAAGCCAGCATTCATGCCATGCAAGATCTGTGTGGTTTATGTAAACAGGATAATCAAAGTGTTTTGTTACATTTCTAATAATAGTTTTAACCTCTGTTCTGCCCGTGTCCAAAGACTGGGGACATCAATAGTACTGTAATTTACTTGTCCCGTCTATGTTATCTTTCCATATGCAACTGTGCTTGTGACGTTTGATAAAAATTCAGTTAATTACCTAAAAAGGCTTATACGAAAGAACTAGTCGTCTCAATCATATGTTTGGCCTCCTGGCTCATCCTTATCCCACCATTCTCTGTATAAGGCTGTTCCGGCAGCGTGGCCTGCTGTACAGTCATCAAGTGCAGTACAGACCATAATTAAAAGACAAAGAAACAGGAGTTGTATTGCAAGTCACCACACGACTAGACAATGGTCATTTGAAGTAATTTGTTGTGTAATCGCTTGTAACTCTCTTGGAGATTTTTGAAGCATTTCAGAGTTGTTTTAAGGAGATTGCTTTAAAAGACTAGTGGTTAGAAATTAATAAATGCAATGATTTAGGGGTCTTTCCCCCATTTTATTAACAAAAACCTGGAGCAATTAATTTTAACATTTTGTCACTGCTATTCTTTTTTTTTTTTTTGTAAGAAAGGCCATAATATATTTTATGTGGGTGCTGAAACACAGTGCCTATGTCAGATTCTCTCCTGTTACCCGCTCATAGACAGTTATAGTGAAAAATAATTCTTCCATTCTAGGGCTTTCTCTTCCGTGCTTTATGGCCAAATGTCTTTTCCCCATGGCTTATTATCCTAATTCACTTAATGTGGAGTCATCCTCAAGGTCCAAATCTTTCAAGAGGTTTGTAGGACATTATTTAGTGATGAATACAGAATATAGGCGACAGTGTATGACATCCACTGACAGAGAGTACAAAGCATACACAAGAATAGTGGGGTTTGCAAGAGAGTGATACCAGACTGCAATACAAAGCAAGAAGCAACGTGGCAGTTGTACTTGAAACTTGAAATGATCGATGCTTACAGTATAGATTTAAAAAAAAAGATAAAAGAAATAAGGCCAGTTGGGGAAACAAACGTGTGGTGGAGGAAAATTGTGAGAATGGGAAAGACAGTTCTTTAGGAGGTATCAGATTGCACCTGGAGAACAGAGAAGCTAAATTTAACCAGCAAGGAGAAGTTCGCAAAAATATAGCTTAACAATGTGGTTAAGCAACATAAAAACCACCGAAGTCAGCCAGAGATTCAGATATTTAATGCCTCATGTCCCAGGAGCTGACTCAACAATAGCACAGTAATAGTTCAACATACATTTGACAACATATTTCCCTTGCCAATGTGCTTAGGACAATCTATAATTATATATAATAATTAGGAGAATGGTAACACATTATTTCAGTTGAATAAGTGTCTTGCAATAGAGACACACTTCTTGCTTGTTGAATTTTCCTTAAGCTAACTGGATCTTCCTTAGAGATTGCCAGATCACCTACTTTGATTACTGCTTTTTCACTTTTCTTGAATTGGAGTGATTACTGTTTGTCTGAACTGTTCCCCACTCTATCCAAATCTTAGTCACCTACACTTCCGCAGGAGCAAATCCTTAGATAAACTAGACATACTGTTGAAGTTGACCGTTTGAAATTTCAGTTTGTGTAGTCCCATTATGGTTATTACACATGTGGGTTTTTTTGAGGTTACAGCTCTAAGAATGTGAAGTCAGATCTTTGTGCCAGGGCTATCATGTAGGAGTCAGCAGAAATCGTTCCCCTGACATGTTTACTAGAGGCTACATCACCTCCAAGTTTGTTATCTCTTGCTGGCCGCACCATGGTCACTAACAGCTGAACTGCATGTGACCACAAACAGTCCTGCTCTGCAGTTTGGGTCCTGCTGCCTCCTTTCTCAGATGCAACTGTCAAGTTCCTTGGAAGGATGATGGCAGAGGATCTGTCTGCCTGTGTTTATCAAAAGGTAGCCAGTATGATTAGCTATTTTAATCTAGAGTTCTGGCTACCATGGTTAGGACTCCCAGGTTTTCCAAGCTGCAATGGAAAGACATATGAAGATTTAGCCGGGTGGAAAAAATAAAAAAGGCAGAAATCTTGGAAAGGCGGTAGTGTTCAGGGGACAAAGTTTAATCCTTATTAGGTGGTGTAATGTCGAACACGATTTGCTCTACTGCAGCTTTGTTAGTTATCTAACAGCTTGATTTTACAATTGTGTTCACATACACTTCACATTTTTATTTAAGAAATCCCAATAAAGGTAATATGCCTTGTGCTGTAGCTATGACTTGAAAAATAACTGAGTTAAACCTTTGTTTCTTTACATGGCACTTTTTTTTTTCTTTTTTTGATCTTTTGAACACTTTGTTTGATACCAAAACTAGAAGCAAGCTGAGTCACCCGTTCCAAATCCTTAAGACAGGACTGGACAGTTCGAAGGCTAAACTGAAATCTGAATATTGAAAGATCACCTTTCATCTACAATGGGCTGAAATAAAACCTCAATTTCCCCCATCTTCCTGAACTTTGGAGTGGTCTGATCCTGTCAGCCTGTGTAGAGGCTGTGGAAGACAACATCTGAACCACAATGCCAAGCCTCGGCTACAAATTGCCACCTCTTCTAGACAACAGTGTTTTCTTCTATATATCGCAGACCCTCTGCTTTTACTGTGAAATAATGAAAATGATGTAGTGGAATTCAAATGGCACAAATACCCTGTATTGCTTCACCGCCTGCACCAAGTGTGGTTCTGGTGACAGCGGCACTGTCCTGTCAGGGGAACAAAAATGGCTTTGCTGTAAGTGCAGCCATCCAGCCAAGAGAGGATTCTGATTTCTCACCCTGGCTAAGCTATGCGATGTGATTAAATTAGATCTCTTACATTGTTCACTGACTTCTGGTAAATTACACCTTTGATTTCTGGTCCAATGAAAAGGTGCTAATTACCTTTCTAAGTGCTCATTTAATGTTCTGCAGTGACATAAAGCATGAGTGCAGCTGCCTACATGCCCGAAACTTCCAGAGGTTTCTCCCTGGCTGCTTGTTCTCATCAGCCTTTTTCATTTTTCCTCTGCTGCTTCCCTCTGTCCCTCCAAGGCACCTGCTGCGTGCCAGTTCTTCTACAGCTGAATAAATCCACAGTGTTGTTTGCTGCAACTGGCTCCATTTTAACCCATTAAAAAAAAAAAAATCGGCATCCTGTCTGGGTCTTATTGCCCAGCTCACATTATGATTTTTCTCTTAGATGGAGCTTCACAGATCTCAGTTTGCAAGTGGCTTCCCCTACTCTTCTTTGGAGAAAGAGGTTTATCTGGGGAAACTTTTCATCCAGGCCTTACGCAGCCTGCATCTCCCTGTTTTATGAATACTTTATAAATACTCTCTGCTGTTGCCTGTGCTTATGTGGCTAGCGGCACTCGGAGGTTAAGGCATCCAAGCCCACCCACCAGGACTCGCACACACACATTGCCGGGAAGCGGCTGGAGCCAGGGACTGTTCTCCCCTTGCAAGCAGCACACAGCCTGGGCTCCACATTTCCAAAGCAGTGAGACTCCGGCACAGCCCGTGGCTGTCCCTAGCTCTGAGATGGCTAGGACACAGTCCTGCTCTCAGACTTCTCACTTCGGTCCAGGTACCCTAGACCTCGACACTAGTGACTCAGACCTCAGCGTCTCAGCTGAGTCATGTCAAAGCTGTGGCTGCTCCCCGGCCTCGTGCCAGCTGGGTTGGGGACACTAGAGTGGTCCTGCTGAGGGATTTCGACAGCCCCTCTGTAGCAGCCCCCATGTCCTCTCTCCAGGANGACCTCGACACTAGTGACTCAGACCTCAGCGTCTCAGCTGAGTCATGTCAAAGCTGTGGCTGCTCCCCGGCCTCGTGCCATCTGGGTTGGGGACACTAGAGTGGTCCTGCTGAGGGATTTCGACAGCTGCTCTGTAGCAGCCCCCATGTCCTCTCTCCAGGATGCAGCTCCTAGCCACGGGGAGGCCAAGGCACAGCTCCTTCTGTCCTGATTCTCTGAACTCAAGTTCAGGTGTGGCCTAGTGCAACAAAAGCGAAGGCTTAAAATGCAGTTGTAACTTGAGTGCATGTAACTATTTTCTGTAAAAAAACCTGACAGATTTCAACAGCTTGTATTTAATTAGGGTGAAAACCCAACACAGTGCTTTTTCTTTTGCTAACGGCCAGCCCTGCCCGCCCTCCTTAGGGGCTTTGCTGTGCTCAGGTGCAGCAGTAAGCAGCCACAGCACCGCACCTTGCAAGGAGGGCGCCCCCAGACCATCGCTGCTCCTGAGCCCAGCGCCATGAGCTGGGCAGGGCTGTCGAGGCCTTCCCTGGCAGGTCCTAGGCTCATGTAAAGCTGATAGCCAAAAATATTTCAGTTTTCTTTAGTTCTATAAATGGGAAAAATTCAGCATGAAACAGTGGTGGCACAGATGGCTCCCACTGCCCTGCCTCTGTGGGCCAGGCCTGCTGACAAACCCACACTGGACCAGGCTGAGGTTGTTTTACAGGAGAATTTTCCCTTCCCTGTTTAAACATTGTTAAGCCTTTTTTGTGTTAGCTTTATTTGCTGCAATCTATCTGTTATGGCTCGGCGGGGACTCTGCTCACAAGTAACATGCACAGCCGTGCTCCCGGCAGCTCTCCCAGGACAAAACGCGTTCATGGGGCACAGCCGTGGCCGAGGTTCAGCAGGGCTGGCCAGCATGTGCTCATCTACTTCTCTTAGATTTCTCTTTAAAGGCACACTGACTTATTTTTTATTGTTACTTCCAAAGAAGATTAAATATGCCCTAATTTGAACTTGAAGAATTATTTTGCTTTCCTTCAAACACCCAGCTATGCTATATGAAACCCAGGCTTGTGAGGCCATTGCACGAGAACCAGATTGCCCTCACCTCCCTCCCACAGAAACCTGCTGCCAGAGGTTTTATTCCCTAATCATTACCAGGACAAAAATTCCCAGGCGCTATGGTGAAGCTCAGTTAATAAAAAAAGAAACTAAAAAAAAAAAAAGCAGCCATGAATCAGAGATTTCAATCAGCAGTTAACTTGCTTAACCATCACTTACTTGCTAAATGGCAGGGATCCTGTAGATTGTTATGGGAGGCAACCCACCACAGATACCATGCTCCATTTGAACAAGTGCGCACCTACGCCATGCACTTGCTTGGCTCTGTTTTTGTCCTAGGCCCTGTTTCTCCAGTCACCCCCGCTGTGACACATGCCGTTTGCTACTGCGGTCCTTTGTGGAGGTGAAATCCATACAGACTGGACAGCATGCTTCATTTGCAGGTGCCACTCCAGAGACAAAAGAACTTGGATTATATCAAAGTTTGTTCCCTAACTTGACGCCAGGCAAACAGCAGGGTTTGTGCCCTCAAACGCCTCCACATCCACTCGTGCCGCACAACATACCTCCATGGAAGCAAGCTGTATTTGCGCCATGCTGGTAGCCGTCCGTGCAGCTTCTCATCATTGTGGGCACTTTGAACCGACATGTCTCTCTTACGTACGTGTGCTGACGTCACTTATGTTGTCACTAGACAGCCTGGTGAGGCCCACGACTGTGTATTTTGACATGGCCAATCCATTCCAAAGGACTGAAGCCTAGAGCATTGTGGATATGATTCAGCACAATCCAGTTGACCTCTGGTCGTGGCTTCCCTCTCTGGTGTGGTCACTTGAGATGGGGCGGTGAGAGCATTTTCCTGCTCTTTGTGATCACTTCTTCCAACCTAGACCTCTATAAGCCCTTTTCTGCACTCAGCCCCTGNATGTGGTCACTTAGGATGGGGGGGGTGAGAGCATTTTCCTGCTCTTCGTGATCACTTCTTCCAACCTAGACCTCTATAAGCCCTTTTCTGCACTCAGCCCCTGCACATTGAAATGGTGTTTCCAGACATATTCTAAGGAGGCCAGGAGGACTTAAGGACATCCAAAGACCAAAGTAAAAAGATTTTTTTTCTGGAGCAGCACTTCTCCTTTCCAACCTCTTTTAATATGTTTGCATTGAACAGTAAAACAACATTGACTTAACCATGGTAGTCTTCACAATTTAGTCTTTACCAAAATTTTATACAATCCTTTATAGTTTGCATATCCCTTCGCTGCTTCGAAATATGCAGAATAGAGCATAAATAAGACTGTGTCAAGAGCAGAGACATCGACCCAGATTATTCTATGCATAGATCTACAGAAAATTATTCAGACTGATTTTTTTATTTAGATGTGAATTGTGAAGTGTTGGTAGGTAGCTGTGATGTTTATGAGCTGTTTATGGCCAAGTTCTGAGGTGGTTTTTTTGTTGTTGTGGTTTTTTTTTTTTTTAAGAAGGAAAATCTCACTTCATTAGAATCCGGGAATGTAGTTGAAATTCTTAGGCATAATTTTTCTCGCTAAAAATGTATTCTTACATTTCAAATAATAAATTTGTTTTAAAGGAATACTGAGAAGGTAAGTAGTAATCAGAGTAGTAATTATTTTTGTGCTGAGACGCTGTGAGGGTTAAGTTTTTGAAATATGCATGTGATATATTAATGACCCAATCCATTCCCCCAAGGAGCCATTTGGGTTTTAGCTTTTTAACTCCTTTTTTTAAATTTATATTGAGGAAACAATCAAACTCTCATCTGGGACTTTTTTCATTGACATCAGTATGATTGCTTTGGGCTTTTATAAAGAAGAATTAATTAAGGGCTCTGATTCATGATTGAATTGGATTCAACTTTGGTGGCTAAAGATGTTACTGCTGAGGTGATAACCTCAGCTCTTCTGAACCTGACAGGAGTCATGAACCTCCTGCTGCAGCTCACAGCCCAGCACGTTAACATAAATTGAAATCAATGGCTGTTGGAGTTAATACACCGTGCTGTGAACTACTATGGCCCAAGAGCAGAGAAACTACCTCGTCTGCCACCCCTGCTCCAGTAACTTCTGCCAGAGGGGTGGGATGGCCATCAGAAAGCAATAGCTTTTTCAGTGGTCCAGAGCCTGCAAATCCCCTTCTGTGTCTCACCACCTAGCTGCAGTGTGAAAAGCTGGATATTAAATATCAGACCGAGTTGGATTTTTGTTAGACATCTGCTAGGCTTGGCTAGCACAACTAGTCTGCTTGATTTCAGGAGTTTTGTGGAGGTTTATGGCTCTGCAGAACAATAAGCTAAATTCTGTATAACTTTACTTTGAAATAAGCCAGGCAAAAGATACTCTTCCCAGCTCACATCAACATTCCCTGCGCAATAAGTATTTTACACATGATTTTAACTCCGNATGGCTCCGCAGAACAATAAGCTAAATTCTGTATAACTTTACTTTGAAATAAGCCAGGCAAAAGATACTCTTCCCAGCTCACATCAACATTCCCTGCGCAATAAGTATTTTACACATGATTTTAACTCCGAGGTGGGAAAACAGCCAAGAATGAGTTCCCAAGGTATACAAAACCTTACTAAATTGGAGTGTAATACTAGGAAAAAAGCGCACATGCAGATGTGATTCCAACGGATCTTCAAGGGGACATTTGCTTTTGCAATCCTATTCTCATTTCTACAGCTGCTGGTGATTAAAGCCTAGACCACTGTAGCTACTGCCCATAAAAAAAAGCCTCAATTTAAGTAGCATCTCCAACAGAGGCAAAATTGAAAACAAGGTGCTAGTGTTTGGTTGTTAACACCTCTGACAAAGACCAGAAATACAGCTGGAGAGTTTTTTCAAGTGAAGAAGAGACTTTCATCAGACAGGAACATTAAAAAAAGCACAGTTCAATGTCAGTCAAAGTTAATTGTGAATTTGTGCAAAGTTCAGTGAAGTAGGTTCTGCAGATTTGCTTGAAGAAAATAACATGTGATTACATTCTTCAAATGTTTCTATTTTTGTTTAAAACACAAGTTAAATATCTTCATAATGAAGAAGCAAAAAGACACCCAAAATAAACTAGATGGCTTAGGTACTTTTGAAAGAGAGCAGACAGAGATAGGGACCTTTTTTCAACTGCTGTTATTTTCAGACTCTGACTTGTACACATATAAAGTGCCAAAGCACTGCAAGTTGTGCAGCTTTGCCGTTCTTGGTTTCTGACAGTTTTATATGATACGTACACAGGTATTTATTATTTTCGCTGAATTTAGCCAAGAAACTTCTACAGGAGACTTCACCTGATACCTGCAGACTGCATTTGATCTCATACCTGCCATGTAGTCATTTCAGTAAGACTATGTGATGGCAAAAATGTACAACATTCTTATAATTAGGCATCACAAAACATTTCTAACCATTACTGAGTTCTAACTTAGCAATCATATCACAAAGAAGAGAAAGACTCGCTCAGGAGAGCATCCTCCATGCTTCTTTCTAGCTCACATGCATTTCTATCAGGGATTTGGATCAGGTGTGGGACTGATTTGTCATTATGTTATTACTAAGTGCAGCCCTACATCTGCTTAGTTTTCCTGGGAAGAGTGAAGTGGATGAGATGCAATCCAATTCTAATTCACAAATGACCAAACTAACACAAGACTGCTTGGTTTCGACAGCCGTCTCAGGACTGTGGTTAAGGACCATTCCCTGGGTAGTCTTATATGACTCACCAAAATTAGTACCGCTCAGACCATAGGATTTCATTTTAATTTAAGAAATCTTTAAGGTTTTACTGTTTATAGAGGACTGCACCCATAGCAATCATGTTTATATCTGCAATGAGCAATGATGCAATTCTTATTGCTTTCCTAGCAAACGGGGAGAGGTACAAGGAGTGGCACTTCATTTCTTATTTTGGTTATGAGTCATCAGCTCTTACCTTAAATACTAAGGCGAGGTCTCCCCATTGAAGAAAAAAATTGCTCTAACACAGGAAGTAGTCAAGCCTAGAGAGAAAGCTTAAGTTGAGAGTTACAAGGGGTTTAAGTGATCCCCATGTTAATGAAGCCAAAACCATTTTCTTTCTGAAAAATTAAGACTTCCGTTTCTCTCCCCCATCACCTAAATTGCAGATAATTACAGTAGTTACTTCTAGAGCTGCTAATTCTCAGGCTTCTGGAAATAACCTACCACTATTCTGAAGCAGAAACCATGCTTTGGCTTGCAAAAACCCTGTAGGACAACAATGCAGACTACAGCTATCAAACCAGCTCCTCCACAGTGCAAACCTACACGGAGCTGTGAGAAAAGCAGGAAGGAACGCTGATTTATACCACCTGAGGAGCTGACCCAGAAGCTGGAGTAAATGGGCTTGATCTAGCAATTGCCAACATCCTCACACTCCAGCAGTATTAACGATCAATTAGGAAGCACTTTGTTTCCATACCGCAGCAGCAATAGCTTTAGCCCTCCCTTGAAAGGGCACAAAAGGGCTGAGGGCAATAGCAGAGCAGAGAGATGACAAAATAAAGTGGGGAGAAACCAGGGACTTTTAGGGACCTAACTGCAAATCTTGTAACAAAATGCAATTGGACAGAAGGGACTTGGTTTCAGATGTAAAGTAAGCGAAATAGGTGAAAGAGTTCTCTTTAAACTGTCATCATTAATTTAAGCCAAACTTAATTAAAAAAATAAACTGAAACAGCTGGGTGTAGGAAGTGGCTGCCTGACCTCAGTGCTGGGGCCGTTTGCCTTTCCTCCTTTTAAACTATTGTTCATCAGCTTCCACTTAAAGCAAACCAGAACTGTCAGACTAACCACAATCAAAACCATAGGGCTTGCTTGCATCTAATATTTCTCTCTGTGTTATGACATCCATTAAAAGAAAGAAAGGAGTATCATCAGGAAATCCCTCTTGCACATTCGCATGGTGCCATACCGTGTTACCTGAATGAGAGGACCAGTGAAATATTTAAAGATTCTATAGCATCTTCTGTTCCAAAGGATCCTTGAGTGTGCTTATGTGTTTATGACATTTGGAAAACCCAATGCCTACTCCTCATTCCACATAAACTTCTGAATAAAAGCAAAAATACTGCTTCACCCCTGCCTCTTACCTTAGCCATCCTTTGCTGAGCTGACATAAACAGTGAGCTATTTGGGGTAGGTATTGGCTTATGTCGTGTGTTTTCAGAGCCTCTCCCTCTACTTCTCTATCTGATAGAGAAGTATCTATCCATGCAAAAATGCAGTACAAATACATGCTAGCAACTGAAAGGCAGCCTACTTCAGCTGCAGATGGAAAACAGTATGCAGTTGCTGTGGAGGGTAATTAAAGAGCACCATACAAAGTGTCTAATTTACCTGCCGTAAGCCAAATAGTGGGAATTTGATAAGCCTTCCATGAAAACTTTCTGGTCTTCATGTCACTTCTGCTAGTCCAGCCCAACGGCGCGTTCATTCCGGCACAGCTATCACAGTGGAGCCCTCTCAGAGGGAAGGTCTGCTTATGGCTCACCTACTAGTGATTTTCTGTTGTAGGATGTCCAAAAGAACATCTGTTTCCATTTGACAACACTAGTGTTATTGAAACTCATCAATTCTGCAGTAGGAGGAGATTACTAAAATAAAGCTCGCTCTTATAAACCTCAAATACAGATCAAGTGATAGTTTCTGAGAAAAGTTATTGCACAAGTAATCAATTACCCTTGTGAAGGAAAGTTTCTCAGTTTTTTCTTAGCTGATAGTCATCTGTGCCCTAAAGCACATCCCTTTTACCTTAGTGGGACTTAGTAATACATCTGAAGTGAATAATATGCTTAAGACCCATATTTCAAGAGTCTGAAAATCTTATGTAATGTAAATAATCATCCTGCCTTCGCAGGGCTTGTCACAGCTCAGTTGGCTCAGGCATCAGAAAGTCAGTCAGGAGCAGTTATGTTTTACCACACAGAGAACAGAACTTAAAACACAACATCGCGCACATAAAGCAGGATGGACTAATGTAACTTTTTGTGGTAGAGAGGAACCTTAGACTCATCCATCATGATAATAAAATGGTGGTCACATTGCAGCCTCCGTTGGAGTGGGGAACACTGGTGCACACACAGGTGCCACCACAGACATATACAAATTTTTGCGGTACCTCAGTGACATATTGCCACGCTTCGTAATTCCTAAAGATGATTCAAACCAAATATTCCAGTTTGCAAAGCTATGATTTCATTTCAAAGTCTTTTTTTTTTTTTTTTTTCACTTATTATTATGTCTGAGTTCCTGGTACCACGGCAGAAAAGCAGGAGGAGTTTCTGGCCGTTTTGTATGAGTTCCATCCCTTTTAAATTAGTCTAGTTAATGCATTTTTATGTCAGTGACACTTGTCCTCTCAGCCCACTGCCATGAGCTACCAGACTTGTCTAATGGCTTTGAAAAAACCTACTGTCATATCTGGATCATTTCACACATTTAAAAGGACCATCTATCAATTCACTGTTAAAAAACCCCCCACATCAAACTCAAACCCACGATAGTTCTGTCTGTAGAAAGGAAATGGTGATCTGCCCATACACAGCATTAAAGTTACCCCGTTCCTTTCTGTTCTGGTTAACTGCTAAAAATCACCTATAATCACTGTGGATGCACTCAGAAACGTGCAAGCCGTGGCAGTGAGTCGTAGTGACGGAAACAGGAGCTTGTACTGTAAGGGCAAAATGTTCCACGCGCAGTGCCTGAGGATGTCCCACCGTGGGCTAAGGGCGCATTTCCCTGGTGAAGCTGCTGGACTGGATCACAACTGGACAAGTCCCAAAGCTTCTGTCCCCTCAATGGCAGTGGGCAGGAACAGGGATTTAGGCTGCCTGAGAACATTGGTCTTGCCCAGCCCTTGCTGCAGGCCAGCCTAGGAACCATGAGATTAGTGGCTTCAGCTGTCTTCCCCGGCTCTGCAGCACCTAGTGTAGTTGGAGCAGTGACACAAAAAACAATTGTGGGATTTTTCTCTAAGAATCTTTGAAATCAATGTTCCAGTAAATCATCAGATTCTGAAGAATAAACAGGTTGTCCCAGGAAGAAGCAATGAATTTGTTTTACTCTTTAACCTGTTAAAATGCAAAAATTGCTGTGGAATTTACTCTGTGGTGACATGTTCTAGCAATGGAGCAGTCTCCATTAGTGCTAGTGTTTTTCTAATTACAGCTATAAATAAAAGTTAACCTCCATCCTGATTCAAAATGGATTCTATGGGCTGTCAGGTGCATAGGTGATGCAATGAAGAGAGATGAATGCAGCAGCATTTGCAGCATCATATTGACTTACAACTCGGGGGTTAATTATTGCATTCTTTTGCCAAGTGTTGGGGCAGCCATTTTTAGACATTTCCAAAATGCTAAAAAGAAATCTGACAGCTTCTCATTAGATTAAAATAGACAAGCTACTTGAATCAACAATGCAATGTTATTAGAGATGCTCAAGTATAAGACCAAGAGCTTTTCATTTTGATATTGTATACTTTACACTGTATTGATTTGGTTTTATTGATTTTTAATAAAAAACTGTAAGTGTTTTTCCAAATGGTGTAAATTAATTGTTATTGCGCCACAGAAAACAGAAGACTGCACCACAGTAATTAACATTTCCTGGCAAGGAATCTAAGCAAGCTTGCTGCTGAAATGGGCTTTAAAGCATATTTTGACAGTACCACAAATGCTAGCATATGTCTGTGAGGCAGCGATGTGGCAGGCATGGCAATCGCTTTAATGACTCAGATAGAAGCAGATGCCCTCCCAGGTACACAAGGCTCCGTGTCCGTGAGCTCAGCTAAGGGATGAACACGCTACCAGCCCTCCTCAGACAATCTTTCCAGAGCTGTCTGAGGGCAGCTGTGTGGATGAAAGACAGTGTGTACCATTCATGTACCAGCTACTTTGGAGACTACTTTAATCGAACTGCAGAGGCAGAGCCACTATACCTTTCTGTTGCCTTCAGTTCTTGGCATCTACCTAATATCTTTTGTCATATCTGAGTTTCCCTCTTTAGGTAAAAGGGGCTTCTCGACTGCTGGGCGCAGAGAGGTCCTCATGCCTGGCTGGAGCTGCTAGGCACTGTAATGAACTGAGGAGCTTTGTCATACCAAACAAGGTATGAGATGAAAAAGCACGTACAGCAGGTATCTATCTCCAATGTCAGTGGGAACATGGAAACCAAAGAGAAGTGCGTCCTCTTCTCCTTGAGGCACCTTTAGAGGACTTGAGCAAACTTTGGTAGAAAGAAGTCAATACAGCCAACTCCTAAAAGATTACAGTTTAAGAAAGAAGGAAAAAAAAGAGACACCTTCTTTCTGTGTAATCAGTAAGGAAAGGTAGGCACAGATAACTGAAAAGATTAATTAGCAGCCGGGAGATGAATACTACTGTGTTAGCTGCTGCAACTTAAACACAACACAATCCCTTCATTTGAGACCATCTAAGCTACATAGTAATTATAAGCTATGTGTTCACAGAATCACAGAATGGTAGGGATTGGAAGTGGCCTCTGGAGATCATCTAGTCCAAACTCCCTGCTAAAGCAGGTGCCGCCGGAGCAGGAACGCGTCCAGGCGGGTTTTGAATCTCTGCAGAGAAGGAGACTCCACAGCCTCCCTGGGCAGCCTGTGCCAGGGCTCTGTCACCCTCACAGTAAAGAAGTTCCTCCTCATGTTCAGGTGGAACTGCCTGTGCTCCAGGTTGTGCCCGCTGCCCCTTGTCCTGTCGCTGGGCACCACTGACAAGAGCCTGGCCCCATCCTCTTGACACCTGCCCTTTAGATATTTGTAAGC
>VZSC01017095.1:1197249-1317686 GCA_013398225.1 Steatornis caripensis
GCAAACTTGCTGAGGGTACACTCTGTCCCTTCATCCAGGTCGTTGATGAATACATTGAACAGGGCTGGAAGGAAGCTCTCCTTATATAATTTAAAACACATCAAGTGACAGTGACAAATCAATTAATAAAAAGGAAAGTTCTGTATACCTTTTTTTGACAGAACCAAGTTTTCTTCCTTGGTATTAAGTTAAAAGAAAATTTTGAACAAACAAGTAACAGTTTATCTTAGCAAAATGGTTCCAACTTAGTCCATCAGTAAAAAACCTGGAGCTGGCCTGCATATACCAAGATAGAACGCAAAACCCACTGGTGAAGACTGACCCTACATCTGGAAATAGCAGGGCGCATCTTCATTCAAAGGAAACTCTGTATGAACAGAGCGTCTCTGCAGGAAGCCCAAAACAAACCCGGCTGCCATAACCATCCAGGTCTTCAGGCTCACAGCTAAGCGAACAGCCAAAGCCCACTCTCTAACCCGGGAATCAGCATCCTTTTGCATCGCAGCCACCTGGTTTACATCTCTTGTCCTAATCAACTGTGCCAGAGATGCTTTAAACTGTTATTAATGCCTTGTTTGCTAGTTATCGTGTGAAGACCCTACCTCTAGGCAGAAGCTGAAAGACATTTTGTAACCAGGCAGAAGATTGCCATAACTGTGGGGTTTTTTTCTTTTCTTTTATTTTCTTTTTTCATAAGAGTGCAAATTGGTAGTGCTTTGTGTTTTGGTCAGAGAGGCAGGGATAACGTGAACAGCTAAATCTGATCTCTCACCTGCTTTTCCCAAAAGTATGAATGAAGCTCAGGTTATTCCTGTATACTCCACCCCACTGCTATCTTTCCCTCTTGTGCAGATCTCCATATGAGGATCTTGCTGCAGCGTGCAAATCAGACTCACCAAGATTGTCCATTTGTTATTTACACTATGGCACATTTAATCCAAGAAGTACCAGTCTTTTTGTAAGAACACCAGTGTGGTGCAGCTATCTGGAGCAGAATTCAGTTCTGGGATGTGCTAGAGACTTCTTTTTGAAATTTCTATTAAATGTCTTTCAATAATTTTTGACAATTGAACTACATATT
Source organism: Steatornis caripensis (assembly GCA_013398225.1). Taxonomy (NCBI): domain Eukaryota; kingdom Metazoa; phylum Chordata; class Aves; order Caprimulgiformes; family Steatornithidae; genus Steatornis; species Steatornis caripensis. The sequence goes on from VZSC01017095.1 coordinate 1,198,331, forward strand.
TGTATCAAAATAAAATTCCCTGGCAAGGTAGTATCTTGCTATATAGTCTTCCTACTGCCAAATGTTAATTTTTGCATAGAAAGGGCAGTTACAGGTGTACACGTATTCCCAAATAGTTCAGATATCCTGCTTGTTCATTGTTTAGAGATGTCACCAAATCAAAGACTCAGATTCCCAAACCTTGAAATTTCAGACAGATTTAGAAACAATGGAAAGGAAAACTTTATTCCACCAAACTAGTCTTTATATTAATGAAATTAGTTATAATTAAAAAATTATTCTTTATGAGTACCATTTTCTGCTCTCAGTCAATTTTCCAAAAGCCTTGCTGCTGGATGAATAACTCAGAAAGCTTTAGAACTGAAAAGCATGGGGTATATGAGCAGCTGGTACAAATTAAAGGAGTTGTACTCTTTTATGTCAGTTGAGAATCTGACATTCAGAATTTTGTCTCTGTTTTCATATGGCTATATGCGATACCAGGAGCCTAAATCTGAGAAGTTGGCAGCCAAACTCTTACTGATACCAGTAGAAGACTGAGACGGGCAGGACTGCCTTCAAAAAAGCTTGATAGAAGTCATCTGTCACAGAAGTGACAAAAAGTATTAACATTAAAGTGAGCAAGGTGAAACCTATATGGCAAGAGCAAAGCAACGGGTGGTTCTAACTCCACTTGGTAGAGCACTGCATGATCACAACTTGCTTTCAAGTTTAGGAAATTGTATCGCAGTGGGCTGGTACTCAAATATATCTATACCGTTAAGTAGATTAAGACATTATGGTGTTAGTCATGCAGATAGGGTTTTGTTACCCTAACGGTTATCTGTAGGAGAAAGACTGTTTGCCTGTAGAGGAGATAAGACACTAAAACTGCTCCACTCTTGTACTGCTGTGATTCAGTGGTCGGGAGCTCTTTCCACTACTGAAAACTTGAGGTCTGACAAAAATCCTCTGGCAGTCTTAGCTAGTGACTTCATGATGGCTTCAGACAAAGCCTCTTGCTTGAGATAGATATGAATTGAAACAATCTGGTAAAGAAAAAACATTGAGTCACAATTTAATAGAAGTGCAAATTTAAAAGCCACCCCCCCGACATATTTTAATGAATGCATAGTTACAGGGTGACTATGTTATCTCACTTTTCTTGTGTCATTAACTGAGAAGAGAGTTGAAAAAAAGCGTCCCCACAGAAATCTTATTCATATGTTTTATTATATGCTCCGGCACGGGCACCACTTTAGTTTAATGGTGTGTTGGATGATGGTACAAATTTATAGCCAAAGGTTTACATCACAGACAGCTGGAATGAATAACAATAAATTAATTTAAAGTGCTACAAAAGTGCTCCCCATAGTATGCAGTGCTTATGTGCTCAAGGCTAATAATTTATAAATGCACGTCTTTTATAATCCTGATCTAAAGTCCTGAAAGCAGCTAGTTAAAAAGCAGTCACATGACATAAATTACTTTTATTAATATTTCAAATGCATGATTAGGGTGGGCACTATGGTCATTAGCATTAGATAGCTTTCATTTATGACCCAGTGCAATGAAGCAATAGCCAGAGACAGAGAAACTGGCTCAGCAATGGCACAACAACCATTGGGAGTCCGGGGCGGGGTCGTATGCTGCTTCTTCCGTGTGATTTTTATATGCGAGTAATCATCGCAGCTATGGCTGTTTCCTCTCCTTTTGCTGGTCTGTTGTGTTCATCACACTAGATACTCATAAGGCCTGAAGAATGAAAATATGTGCTGCTGAGTGCAGTCAGAAGCAGAGTGCTCCTCTGTGCTCTTTCCCTTGCGTCCTCAAGACACTGAACACCAGCAATGCGTAATACAGCGAGGGGACTGGTCAAAGGATGCCGTAATGACTTCCTACATTACGGTGGCAGGGCTAATTTGAAGATGGAGCTAATACTAAACTTTCATAGAAACTCTGGCTTGGATAGGGTAGGTTACTTTAAAGCATTTGACTTGCTTTGAGAGGACAAAACAAACAAGGGATCTCTAGAGGTCCCTTCCAACCCCTACCATTCTATGATTCTATGATTCTATGATTCTATGACACCATGACTTTTGGCTCTGTGTCAGGGGATTGAATTGAAGTCAGGCCTCCAGGCAAACAGGTACATGCAAAAAAGCATTGTGGAGAAAAAGGGTAAGGCCAGGCCATAAGCTTCCTTTTCGGGGTGGGGGACCATTTTCTTTTGCTAGCGTAATCCCACATCTAGCTGCAGTCTTCTCTGCTGAAAGAGTATATTCACGGTTACCGCTGAGGGTAAAAGAGCAACCAGCTCAAATAACTTGCGTAACATTGCACCTTTTTCCGCAATGCGCATCTCAGGTATACCTCAGTGCAGGGATGCCCCTTGTCTTAATATGACCCTTATTTTCTCCAGGCAAATTTGGCTGCCTCTCACTTTTCTTGGAGAAAATAATTTACTTCTTAAATGCAGAGTCATTAAGCTGAGGTTATAGAAGGAGTCTTTCACACTGAAAGAAGGGTCATGAATAATTTCTGTGTCTCTCATTCTGGGTCATTGCCATGTATTGGACTACATGTTTGAATCTTGGCGGATTGAAAAAAAATATGCACCACAAGCAATCCCATTCACTTCAGTGGTTCTTGTAGCAAAGTAAGCAGAGTGAGACACAAAGTGAGCAGGAGTATCATCATCTGGTTCCTCCACTCCCTCTTTGAAGAAAAAAAACCTTTCTGCATTACGCAGAATGCAAACTTGTATGTAACCGTTAGCAATTATTTTTTTAATATCGCAAACCTCTGCAAACTCGTACTCTCTCTCCCCTTCCTTTCTGGCTTTCTTTGAAAGTACTTTGTAATGTACTGCATTTTCCAGAGGTCAGTGGGGGCCTATTTGCATTTTGATACATTTTAAATTTTTGCTTCCAGCACGCCACTCAAATGCACTGTGCTAATCAGAAGCAAGTAATGATCTCCTAGATACTTGGAGCAGGTGACTAGGCACATAAAAGCACCACAAAATGCAAAATTACTGAGAGCGCAATACATGCTAGGAAAAAAAAAAAAGGGCAATGCTGCTGGCAAAAGCAGTTTGGATTTGTAAGCTGAGGGTTCTGTCTGGCACAAGCAGCTAATATGTTTATGTGCACCACTGAGGTGATAAGGGGATTCAGGGGATTCCTGCATCAGCCCTCTGCACTGATGGGCTGCGGGTTTCTCTGAGAATATCACTTGTACGTCAATGTACTCAGATGATGCATAAGCATTTCTGAGGGCTTTTTATACCGTGAGCTATACCTCATGTTCTGAACAGCCCAAATCCAAGATTAGGCAGGATCTAGGAAAATAGTATAGTCCCCAAAGCACGGGTTTATCAGTGTGGAGGTCTTTTATTTTTAGGACTAGTGGTAAATTTACACTCAAACATGCCTCCCCTGAGGGGGTGGGACGTATGGGAGAGAAAAAAAAAAAACCAAACCCAGAACTCAAGAGAACATTTCATTTTTAAATCTATTTTTTTTTTAAGCATTAGTATCTTTGGCAGACAGAGTTGCAAGTAATTATGAGTGCTTCCTCACTAACCACCGCATCAGAAGAAAAACAACTCCCGATAAGCAGATGTTGCTCAGACAGTGATCAGCTAGGCAGTGTGTGTGCGTACAGGGGAGAGGGATGGAGATACAGCCAGGCAGCGTATGCATTAAGGCACGGCGATGAGTGTGTGTGTGGCTGCAAGAAATGGCAAATGGGGGGGTTGTGTGTGTGAGAACATGACACATGAGCAAAGCCGAGCTGCTCCAGTGAGCATTTTGTATGTATTTTTTAAGAGACAGCAGTGAGAAGCAGCCAAGGGAGAGAGACTGAAAAGATGAGGTATGAATGGCCAGGCAGTAGCGTGGCTGGGCTAACAGCAGCACAAGGTAAGAAATCCAGGCATCAGGGAAATCGTTTAAAGCCATATTGATTTGCTTTGGAGGTGAGAAAAAGCAGATGCACTCGGCTACTGTAGAATGGCTCTGACAGCAGCTACAGCCGCTTGACTTTATTTATTTTTATGGTGACGACTTTCATTCACGGAAAGCCCGTGCTGTAAACCAAAACCAGCCTGCACCCCTCCGTGTGTCCGCCTCTCCCCCAGCACCAGGAGCTGGGATCAAAGCCTGCCCACAGGAAGGCAGTGCCTTCAGCCAGCCAAGTGAACCAGCAGGCAACGCAGGAAAGAAAGAGAGAGACAGAGCGAAAGAAGGAGAGGATCAGTGGCCGAAATTCAGGGGCTCTGGCCATTTCCCGGAGCCCCGGTGCCACAGTGAGCCGGGAGCATTCAGAGGCAGGCGGGCAGAGCGGGAGCAGAGCCCATCCATTTCCCTCGATAGACAGCAGCCCTTCGTCCGGAGCGCTGCCTGGCCTCTGTCCTCAGCAGCGCACAAAGGAAGGCTACAAAGGGGAGAAGGATCCGGTGCTGTGTGGTGTTGGTCCTTGCATCTAGAAAATAAGAGGGGAACGAGACGTGGCATGGGAAAATAAGGGGGTTTAATATTCTGTAGGAAATCCTGCTCTTGGGGGGAAGAGAGAGGGGGGTTTGTCTACGTGGAAATACTGTCAGGTGTTGCCTGCACTGCTTCCAGTGAAGCAAGCGCTACATCATGCTGGGGCCTTGCTCTTTAGATTTGTGCAGATACCTTAATTCAGCCGGTCCTTCATGTATTTATCCAATGATATAATTATAGAATTAATACAGAGACACTGTGTCTGAGATCTTCAAAATATTGCTTTTCTGGGAGCCAGATACCGGTGAAGGTCTGGCCTAGGTGACTTATCCCCAGGCACAGAGTGAGCCTGATCCTGAGCAGAGGTTTCTGAGTCTTCCTCAGATTCAGATTTTTCTCATGCAATCATCTTATTCATTGTGAAAGGCGGATTCAGTTCAAATTTCATGAATAGTTACAGCTACACAGTTCTACATTTTCTGACATTAAAAATTTTTATTTTCCATTTAAAAAGGAGTTAGACTTCACAAGAGCCAGAGTCAGGGATGTTCAGGAAGGTTTCCTTAAAAATAGTACTGTTTTATTTAACGTGAAATGAAATTTGGTATGGTTTCATTTTCCTGGAAATAAAAACTAGGTGCACTACTGAATTAAAATCCAATTGCTCTCACAGCTCTCATAGCACGTTAGCTACTGTCCTGTCCTTCCTGCTTGCTACACCAAGAACCTCAAGTGTAACCACATGGGGATGGGTGTGCGCTTGCTCACTGGCTTGCTCTTTCCTGAACATGTGCTGAGCAGCATCTTATTTGGATGAATTATGAGTTTGGCTTAAAGCAGGTGAGAAAATTTCCATCAGAGCAGTTTCCCTAAAGCAAATAGCTTTCAGGTAGATGGAATTCTTTGTAAAAATATAAAATTCCATTTTTCCACAGAAAATGTGAATTCTGTTCAAAATTTAACACACACTTCACTGAAGATGCNTGAGCAGCATCTTATTTGGATGAATTATGAGTTTGGCTTAAAGCAGGTGAGAAAATTTCCATCAGAGCAGTTTCCCTAAAGAAAATAGCTTTCAGGTAGATGGAATTCTTTGTAAAAATATAAAATTCCATTTTTCCACAGAAAATGGGAATTCTGTTCAAAATTTAACACACACTTCACTGAAGATGCACGAAAAAGAGTAGCAATTTTTTACTGCAAATGAAAAAACTTCCGTCGTGTTTTCAGTGAAAAAAATCATCAAGCAATGTCCTAACTGGCACTAATTCATGTTTTATATTTGTTACACTGATGAGCGTAAACCCAGAGTAACTGCCTTGGCCTCAGTGAAGGTACGTTGATTTATACTGTTGTAAATAAGATTGAAATCTCAGTCTGCGTGCTTGGTTCTTGTGATGAATATCTTTGCCTTCTAGGTGCATACATACAGAAGAAACCCCCCAAAAAAACATGAGGCTTGATGGATTCTGAGTTGGGACTGTTGTGAAGAGTTCTAACTCCTTGTGGGTTTTGTTTCAGTATTGCTGGTCAGAACATGTCAAAACGTGGGAATTTATAATTAAAAGTAAGAACATACAGTCAGGTATTTAAAAATAATTTACAACTACATTTTTATCAGCTGTAATTTGAAAATGATCGGCGTTACACAGAACACTGACTCAATTTTAAAGGGTAGGTCCATTTCTTCCAGTAAATTAAACATATCCTAAAATATCCTTAGATCTGATGACAGATGAGTTTAACAGCACCTTGGCAATACTGAAAAGAATCTTTATAAGTCTTCACATTTATTCGTAGACCAATGTATTTTCTCTTTCACTTATTAAAAAAAAATACCCCTTTGTTTTAGATAAAATTTGCCAGAAGACAGGGAGAGTGTCTTGCCTTCAGAAAGCCACAAGCCATTCCCACAAGAGCCAAACGCATGGTACAAAGTCTTTGTGTTACCAGAAGTACTTCAGGATCTGGATTACGAGCCAACGGTAGTTCCACTGCGTGGATTCAAGTGGAGAAATTAGGTATTAATATGCAAGTGCTACTTTTGATTTTTAATTCAGCTGGCTTGCAGGCCAGAGTGTTTCATCTAGAAGCATCAATTGAAATGATCATGACTGTTGAACTGCTTTGGGTTGACAGGTATCGACTTGAGCAGGAACTCTTGCAATCATCTTCTAGTGGTTTTTCAAAGTGGTGCCAAAATTTTTAGACCTGATAAATAAGTAATTGTGGGTAATTCTGGTTTCCAAGGCAAATAAATAAAGTGAAGAAAACAGGATGAGGGCAAAGTCATCCTTGGTGTAAACTCACTGACTTCAGTGGTGTTGCACTAGAAATAGTTGCGGAGTAGGATTTCTTATGCAAACAGTAACACTAATTGTGTTAAATAAGAAAGTACCTTAAATCATGCCTTGGGCAAAATAGCTCAGTTAATCCCAAAGTGTTGTTGCAAGAAAATTCCTTCCTTTCCACAGTGTTCTAGGGGAGCTACAAGGCATGCTACATAGCCAAACTTTTCCAAAGAATTTAAATAATTTATTTGCTTGTTTCGGATCAACATACTATTTTGGTGAAGCACTTTGTTAGTTAATTTTCATATCTCCCCCTGCCCCAACCCCCATAACCACAAACTGAACAGACTTACAAGGCTACATAACGCAAACCTTCATGTTTTTGTCAGTTAGCTCTTGCATATTTTACAGAAAATGTCAACTCTGCTTTCCTGTCTGTAAGCACCTCAAATAATCTGGCTCCCATTATAAATTGGCTTGTGTGAAGCCAGAGGACATTTTCCTAGAGGTACCTGAGCACTAAATAATGGAGTTGTCCAGGAATAATAATTTCTTAATTTCAGTATATAATAAAACCTAAAGAAAATGAACTGAAAACTCCCCATGTAATGTAATGTTGGCATTGTTAGCTTTGACTCTGCCAGAAGATAGGTGCTGATTTTTACTTTCACTTTTCTGCTCTACACTTTCTAAAATCATAAGAGAGAAAACAAACACTGAGATGACAATATCGAAATAAACCCCAAACAGTTCAGAAAAATCTTTACTGCGATTTTTTCCCCTGCAATTGACATATGCAGTGGTAAATTTTTTTGAAAAAATAATGTTTACAGGCAAAAAGGAGTCTGTGGAATAATTTTCAGCCAGCTTCTAAAAGCAACACCGCTGTGAAAAAAAAACCCCATCAAGATTGTTATTTTACCCTGCTTTATTTAAGAGCCGAGCACGGCTGCGTGGTGTGACCGTGCCCATTTGTGACTAATCCTAGCGCCAGATAGTTTCTGGTTTGCCCCATTGCTGAGTGGTGGCTTTGTTTCCTAGCGATCGCTCTTGTTTCTGAAGACAGCAACTTTCACGTGAGCAGAGCAGCCTGCTCACTATTCCCTTCACAGCACTTCCACGTGCAAAACAGCAATCACAAAAGTTGACTCTGCTTTGCTAGTGATGTACCACGCGCCAGACCCGCTCGCGATGCCGGCAGTCTGATATATCGCTGAGCAGGAGCAGCAGGAGCTGGATTTTAATGATTTGCCCCCTCCCGATCATTTGGGTTCATTGATTTCTCTAATTAAATATTCATTCTGCTTCACAATTATTCCCAATGATCCCATTTAATCCCAACAGCAGGGCCAGAGATACGAGGGCCTTTGCTTACAAACTGCTTTTGGCAAGCCCTTCTATTCGGTAGGGGCTCTTGGATACCTCTGCACATCTGTCCAGTGCTATTTGGCCACATCCTCCTTTCCTCATTGCCCTGTTTCCACCTACCCATTCAGGCCTCTCTTCCTTCTCCCCTTCAATTGAGGCTTCCAGCTTAGCTTCAGAGGTTTGGAGCTGCAGTTCTGATTGACAGTCATGTACGTAAAGCTGATTTATTTGGCCGGCTTCGCACTGCACCAAGGAAGAGGTCATCTGAACAGTGAAGATGTTAAGAAAGTTACTGCGTGATGAACTGCAGTTACAGGAGAGTCTTTACTGTTTACTTCATCTAATCACATTTGCTACCAAGGATTTTTCTTGTTTGCCCCTTTTCCACTGTTTGAAGTGGAAGAATATCAGGTTTACAGCAGGGATGGGCTTGGCCAATTGGCTCTGAAGCCTTTATCGTTAGCTCGTATGCCCCTTCATTTGTTAAACGGCTCAAATACTGCCATTGCTGTGAGTGTTTCCTTGCTTTCTCATCTCGGACTGGGAGGCTTTGAACTTGCTAAGATCCAAGTTCAGTGCGCTGTGTTTGTTCTGCTTGTGTTGATGAAGTCACTAATCCCTAAATGAAGGGCAGGGAGCTGTTTGGGTTAGAAATTTCATCATCTTTAACACAGAAAACAGAATCCCTCACAACATAGGTGAATTAACGAGAAAATGACTTCCCTCTGCCTTGCTTTCAAATGTCTTTCTGAGCAGCGGGTCTGAACTTGGGTTGCAAAATACCAGCCTGTGGGAAGAGCAAAATCAGGGAAGAATTCTGTGCCACCAGATCACCTTTAATTAGGTCATGCTCGGTTCCTTTACAAGCAAACACACCTTGTTAGGCATTTACCTAACAGAAAAGCAGCCATACTGCTGCTTGTCTTTGCTGTTTCTACCTGAGGAAGAAGTGTTGGCAAACGGTGGGCCTAATGGTACGCAAAATTATTCCCATCCTCAAACGACAGCTTCCATGGGGCCAGTGCCCACCACTTTTCCCCTGTCACAGGTGCCTTGTAGTAGCCCCAGAAACATTGCCTCAGGTAGTTTGTCACTGGCTTGTAATGTAAAGCGTTGATGCTGTTTGCGTGCAGTTGGTGATCACATTTTTCATTTGAGAGGATTATGTTGATTTTGTTGATAGATATCAGGTTCAAGTCAACATTGACTCATTCTAAACTAGACAAGCTTGAGGTGAAAACTTTGAGTTTCTCCTGATTCCAGTGCAAAATTTTGTCTGCAGTCACTGCCCGCCTCCTGGGAAATGCATACTGAAGCCTGAGCCCAGGCCTCACACTGGCATGGGGGAACAGCTGCAAATGGCCTTGTGGATATTTTGCACAGCCTGTGTAAGAAATAGTTTTAGAAGACAATCTTATTTAAATCACGTTCAGGTAGCCTTTACCTGTTACAAGTATGTTTCAAATTTGACATGTATCATTCAGAATCCGATTCACAGCTGGCATTACTCTTATCTTTTCCTTTGTACATGACAGAATTGCACTGGTAGCGTTGATCCTTATGCCTTGTTCCCTTCCTTTTGAGACCAATGACAAGTCTCCCATCGAATTTGCTGAGCAGTGAAGCAGACCGGTTAAACTTCCACAGTTAGGGCAACTTCCTCCTTCCTCCATGGTCTCATTCAGCAAAGGCATATTGAAAGCAGTGCACTTGCAGCAGTCTACCTGAGCATTAGGAGTTGCACCCTCTCAAAAGCCAAGAGCTTCAAATGGGAGCNGAAGCAGACCGGTTAAACTTCCACTGTTAGGGCAACTTCCTCCTTCCTCCATGGTCTCATTCAGCAAAGGCATATTGAAAGCAGTGCACTTGCAGCAGTCTACCTGAGCATTAGGAGTTGCACCCTCTCAAAAGCCAAGAGCTTCAAATGGGAGCCTGCACCTTGTAAGAAACAGCAAGCAAAGGAAAATGGCAGCTCAATACAGTCAGCCTGACAGCTTTGCTACGTCCTCCCAAAGAACTCAGAACAAAACTTGTTTACAGCTGAAATCTTGTTTACAGCTTCTGTTTTTTTCCTGCAAGGACAGAATAATTCTTAAAACAAGATAGACTGTAGCTTTCTCTGTCTCCTAAGGAGGCCACTAGCAAGACCTCTGCAAACCAAGCAGTTCCAGATTGTTGCAAATTGCTGTCTAGTTTCTTAGTTCACAAATTTCTGCCCAAGCTTGGGGAAGTTCAGCAAAGACATCCTCCTGGATCTTCCCCACACACTCCCTCATGTAGGAACTGGCAAACCTTCCCAAACACCAGGCAGTTCTCCTTCCTCTGCAAGGCTGCGTTCTTAGCAGTAAGGTGCAGGATGGCTTGGCGTGTTGGTTTTGGCTGGGATAGAGTTAATTTCCTTCATAGTAGCTAGTATGGATTTGGATTTGTGCTGCAAACAGTGTGGGTAATACAGGGATATTTTAGTTACTGCTGAGCAGGGCTTACACAGAGCCAAGGCCTTTTCTGCTCCTCACCCTACCCCACCAGCAAGTGGGCCGGGGGTGCGCAAGAAGCTGGGGCACAGCCGGGACAGCTGACCCCAAGTGACCACAGGGATATCCCACACCACACGACATCATCCTCAGCAAATAAAAGCTGGGGGAAGATGAAGGAAGGGGGGAACATTTGGGCTGATGGCGTTTGTTTCCTCAGGTAACTGTTAAGCCTGATGGAGCCCTGCTTTCCTGGGGATGGGTGAACACCTGCCTGCTGATGGGAAGGAATGAATGAATTCCTTGTTTTGCTTTGCTTACATGCACGGCTTCTGCGTTACCTGTTGAGCTGTCCTCATACCTCAAACCATGAGTTTTCCACTTTCACCCTTCTGATTCTCTCCCCTATCCCACTGCGGGGGAAATGAGTGAGCGAGCGGCTGTGTGGGGCTTAGTTACCGGCTGGGGTTAAACCATGACTCTTGGCCAACAGAAATGTTTACAAAACAAGGAATCATTCCAGGCAATTTTCAGAACATGGACCTCTGAGTAGGAAAGGTTTGGGGAGCAAGGATTTCTGGCAAAAGTGCAAAAAAGGAAATAATTACAACAGGACTATGAATTGAGGCTCACTCTGACGTATCAAATCATAAATTCTAGTGGGCAGAGATTGGTTGTCCTTGTGACATTGTACATTAACGAGCCAGGACTGCTCTGTGATATTCTGCACAAACTGGACTTTGGGTGGCTCTCCTTGTCCTAACTGTGAAATTTTCAACTCAAAGAGAGATTTGATGAACAGGAAAATGGTAAGAAAAAGTCAGATCAAGAAGGAAACCTATACGCTGCCCGGTGGGATCACGGTAATAGTAAACGTAGGCTTTGTGGAAACTGAGGACTGTCAGAACACTATAGAAGCCCTGCAGCAATGAGCCAGTGGCCGTGCCACTGCACTGGTGGCAGCTTTGAAGAAATCAGCTCGATATAGTAGATTTCTTCTACACAGTCAGTACCAACAGTACAAAATGAACGCACGCAAAACCACCCATTTTCCATCACTGGTTTTTCGTATATCTCTCTCCAAGCCCTTGTGTAGTTTGACCTGCACAGCCTCCTCGCATACTACACTCCCCAGAGAGATTAACAGCATTTATCTTGTGTGTGCGTGCATGTACGCATGCGCCTGATGGGCTTGGGCAGGGAGTTACTGTCCAGCCCCCAGCCATTTTTCTGGGTCCTCCTTAAAAGCGATTAGCAGCTACCGCCTTTAACATCAGAGAGCAAATTCAATCATGGAATAACTCGCCTGCAATCCAGACAATTAGCAGGAATGCGTTTNCTCCCCAGAGAGATTAGCAGCATTTATCTTGTGTGTGCGTGCATGTACGCATGCGCCTGATGGGCTTGGGCAGGGAGTTACTGTCCAGCCCCCAGCCATTTTTCTGGGTCCTCCTTAAAAGCGATTAGCAGCTACCGCCTTTAACATCAGAGAGCAAATTCAATCATGGAATAACTCGCCTGCAATCCAGACAATTAGCAGGAATGCGTTTGACCCCGGCTTCACCTTCTCTGAAATGCAGTTCCTGGTACAAAGTGTTGCACTGCGTTTGAGAGTGACATGTTATGAGTAAGTGGATGTCAGGATCATCGTGTGAAAACAAACAAATCCCCAAATAACTGAGAAGTCCTGAAGCAGAAATTGGCATAAAAAAGATAGAAATAATTCCCATTTTCACGTTACTTTCCTTTCTCATGATACAAAAACAATGCAGTGCAGCACAGCCCTAACCCTAAACACGTGTCATTACCTATAATGTCATACAAAAGCACAGTCAAAGTGGGGGTCTGGTGGCCGCTGCAGTGTGGAAATGTAAATCTCTGCTTGGACAGACAATGTCTGAAACACTTCTCCCTGGTGTCATAATGAAAGTGAAAACCTTTTGCTTTATAGATATTTTTCTTATGGAGAAGATTATTTTTAATTTTTCTGTGGTGTTTTGTTTCTTTTAAGGAAACGGCAACAAAAAAATCTGTTTAGGCTTGCACTGTTTCTCTATGCATATGCAGATATGAACCATTTATCTTAGTGCTGGGAGACTGGGATTCCTAAGAAGAAAAAGCTCTGGATGCTCAGCAGACCTGCAGTGCTTGCATGTTGCACTCAATCTCACCTCTGGTTCAGTCTGTGTCTCTGGGAATAATATTCTTATTTCTTGAGAAGGATACGGTGATTTGTGACGCGCTTACTTTTCATTAGAGGAATAAGGAAAGCAAGAAATTCTAAGAGGGAGCCAACTCCTTGTCTGTAGGGGAGTTGAGGTCAGGATGGTAAAGTATCTCTCTGAAATACCATTATTCAATTATCACTCAAAGTATTTGTGAAAATGGTGTATTCCTTTAAACTAATGAGTGGCACAACGCTCTGTTTGGTCTGAAAGATTTAGGTGCTTGGTTGTAGAATAAGCAGTACTTCTTTGCTTAGGAATACAGCCCTTTCTTTCTTTCTTTGCTTGTTTTTGCCCCGAAGAAACCTTGTCTTCCAGCCACACTTGTAGTCCCTCTTCTCTTTTTCATTTTCTTTCTGACTTCCAAAGAATCCTTTCCACATTGTGTCACACTACCCTGCTCCTTCTGTGACGTATGTACAATGACCTCTCTTCTCTGTGTCATACGCAGCCTAATCCTTTTCCCTGAGCATCATTTGCACAGTAATCCTTTTCCTTCTGTGACACAAGCACAAAACTCCCTTTCCTCCACTGTCACTTGCGGAACAATCCCTTACTTCTAGTAGCACCCAGGCAGTAACCCTTTATCTTCTGTGCTGAACAAAAAATGATCACACTCTAGCTTTCCTTCAATCCAAGAGTGACAATGCAGCCTTTATGTCATCCCTACGAAGAACGANCACAAGCACGAAACTCCCTTTCCTCCACTGTCACTTGCGGAACAATCCCTTACTTCTAGTAGCACCCAGGCAGTAACCCTTTATCTTCTGTGCTGAACAAAAAATGATCACACTCTAGCTTTCCTTCAATCCAAGAGTGACAATGCAGCCTTTATGTCATCCCTACGAAGAACGAGGTGCCATCCTTTTATTGCCAAGTTATCCAAATATTAACCTTCACCTGATCAGTGAGCAGTATGAAATACCATGGTGGAAAAAGCAAGGTATACAGCCCAAATCTTTTTCTTTGTTTTGAAAAATTTCAAGAAATAATCCCAACTTTTTCAAAGGTTTAGAAAAAAGACAAAAATTAGTACATGGTTATTTTAGCATTTTTTCATTACTCTTTTTTTAATCTTTACTCCTCTCGTTTTCAACGAGGGGGAACAAGAGGAAGCAAAAGAAAACTGAAGGTGAATCAGAACTTGAACTCTAACTTAGTCTTTTCAATAGCCTGTGTACTTCACATGTGAAAGATTTTTTTTTTTTAAGTTAAAAAATGTTTTGGCTTAAATGCACTCTTCTACTGAGGCAGACTGGTTACCATAGCAAATCTGAGGGACAAGGCAAGGGTGCAGTGAACAGGACTGCTAGTTTTCGTCAACTGAACAAGTCATTTAGCCTCCTTTGCTTTAACCCTTATCCAAACTCAAACAGATACCTCTTTAACCAGGGCTTTACAGCCTCTTCCAGCCAGGAGAGTCCTGTCCGTAGCCCATCCCCTGGGCAGCCACAGCAAGACTGGAAGCTGACGGGGCTTGGGAATGATTACCCTCATTTTATATCCTCTTTACACAGCAGTGTTGCGTGTGGTGATGATTTGGGCTTAAAATGATCCTGTTTATTTCTTTGGCCGGCCTATTTCCACCCTACTGCCACAGCATGCTTTCAAAACAGGGCTCAATTAATTAAACGCTGAGCCTGACCCTTTGCAGAAACCCTACATTTAGACGCATTGATTCTAAATTGGTTTTGTCTGCTATCGGAGTAGCATGTGTTTGCCAGGATTGGTTTGACACCCTATCTGTAGTTAGCTACACGCAAATCCCTTGTAACAGGAATGCTGGCAGATACGTCTAGGTGCTCCTGCTTTTGTAATGCGCTTTGACGTCCTGTGTGGCTGGTGCGTCTGAAGCGCGAGATTTACTGCGTTCGCTCCTAGAGCAGCTGCAGTACGTGCCATTAGATCCTGACCGGTACTAGCCACAATGGCTGCTTGAACAAAATTCAGAGTGGAAAACCACCAACACATTTTTTGAGCAAAGATAGTAATTATGGTAATCGTATCGCTTCAGCATTGTTCTTGCCTGTGTTTATGAGCGAGTGATGTGAGCCGATGAGAACAGCAGCTTCTTCCCTTCAAATTCATTTGTGCTTCAGAATAGCAGGATAGATATGATCAGACTTTCACTTTGGTATGTTTTCTCCTGCATTTTTTCAGTGGTGCATTACACATTCACGACAATTCTTCACCTCTACTGGCACTTTTATGGCAGTGTTTTGCTTTTCCTCCTCTTCAGTCATGGGCATGCTAATCTTTTGTGTCACAAGCAGCACAACCCCTCCTCTGTACGGGACCCCTCCTCCCCCTGCACAGTCCTGGATTATGCAGTTAAAAGAAAAAATCATTTCACCTACAAAACGTAAAACAATCTAATTGTTGCTGTTGCTATTTTTATTTCCGTTAATCACTAAACCCAGTCTGGACTAAATAATTAAGCAGCTGTTTGTGTCATGGGTTTCAATGCTGAATGTAACGCATTAACCCCATAGGAGCAAGGTCCTTGAATTCTGAATAATTCTGGGAGTAAACTGTGATGAATCAGGGCTGACATAAGAGCCAGGCATCTTTAAAGAAATCTGGAGCATGTTCTTGGCACTCAAGGTTTGTTCTGTGTTGCAAGCAGTTTCTGCTCTTCCTTTTTTTTATCTTCCCCCGTCCAACTGAATCCCACGGGAAATGCAGAAAGACTCTACTTAGAAAAAGTGTTTGTTACAGTTCATTCTATTCTGTTCTGATTTTTTTCTTCTTCTTTTTTTGCCACTGAAAATATTTGTATGTAAAGAGCACCTTAACATTCTTTGGGGCTCATCTGTTCATACTGCTTATTCCGTACTTGAAATTGTCATAAATCTCATTCTGGTCTCATTTTGCCCCTCAAATAGAGCCTTGTTAGCTGTAACTAGTCTTGGACATGCTCCTCTGACATGGACACAGCTGATATAACACGGTTCAGTGAGTACAATCCGTCGCAATATTCCTGGCACCAGTATGAGTGTGCTGGCCTGTCCTTACCTAGAAAGCCGTGTGGCCAAACTGTTTTGTAAACTAAGGGTGAGCAGCTCTCTGCTACTACATCAGCTGCTGCTGGAAACAAAGTACTGCTTGCTTTTTACATGAAACAACGCATTTTAAGATCTCTTCCTGAACAGGTACTTAGGAGGTAGAATGACAGCTCTACCCATAGATGCATAGCTCTGCAGAATAGAGTTAGTAACCAGTTATAGTCTACCATGTATGCCTACGGGCATACATACCACCCTCCTCAGGTAAAAAAATGCGAAGTTAAGGGACCAGCATTTAATCTGGTCTACTGCATAAAAGCAGCCATACAATTATTTTGCCCCACAGTTTCTGTATCAGCCCCAATCACTTCTAGCTGAATTGGACTGTCCCTTTCTGAGAGATGACCAGCTCTGATTTAAGGACTCTGACTGATGGAGAACTTTCCCACATCCCTTTGTGATCAATTACAAAGTTTAGTGAATTGACTGCTCACTGTCCTCACAGCTACAAAAAACACATCAGCCACCTCGTGTGTTGACGTAAACCCCATGTGTAGTCAGTGGTGTCAACAGGGCTTCTTACGTGAATAACGGTGGTGAGAGCAAGCTCTGCGCTGGGCCCGTTGATCCAGAAATGCAGACTTTCAGGTTCAGAGAAGGAACTCAGCCTGGGATTGCTGCTGGGCAAATGCAGACTTTCAGGTTTAGAGAAGGAACTCAGCCTGGGATTGCTGCTGGTCAGAAGGACTGACGCCACTGTGTCATCCAGCGCTCTTCAGTGTTGGAAGCTTTTGTCCTTACTGACCGATCTTCCCTTTCTCTGTCTGAGACCACAAACTATTTCCCAAGTTTAAAACTTACCTACTCTGATTGGAGAACAGACGAAAACAAACAAACAAACAAATAAATAAAAAAGAAAAGTGGGTGTAGGTGTAACATCCCCTGCTTTCAATGCTAGCTGTGTGGCAAGACAGACTCAGACATAGGGCCAAATCCTGAACTGTGGGAAGGCAGAACTTGAAACATGTAAATATTCTTTGTATACTTTAAGAAAACATGTACAAACTGAGAAAAGTAGGTATAGCATTAAAATATAATCTTATAAGGAAAAGTCATGAGCATATTCAGATGTCTGAAAACATATCCTCAGTCTGAAAAACAGAGTGAACGTCACAAAGTGTCTTGAATTTTCTGATAGTATCTTTAACTGAAGTCAGTTTTGGGCAACTAATAACCTAACACTTTGCAGGACAGCATACAGCTGCAGCCTGATGATGAGTACAGGAATGAGGGCTGACTAAGGAAATATGTGAACATTTGCAGGAGAGACACCTTTGTTTCTTTAAGAAAATTTTCCATTATAGTAGTGCAAAGATAAGTTGCTTACAATACTTAACATGAAAGCAATGAGTGTGCTGGTAAAATCTTGTAGTGAAGTTTAGAGATCTGTGCAGTATCCAGAAGCATACTTTCCCCTTTGTCTCTCTTCTTCAATGTCTCCTTTTCTCTGCCTGAGGAAGAAGCAATAATTTAATTATGAGTAATATACAGAAAGTCTCCTATGACCAGGATGGTTAACTTACGATGAGATGTTTTATGAGCCACAGCATTGGCTTCACTAAATGCCTTCTGTGCAGCTTTAGCTTTGCTTTACTGACCTGTAAGGACATATTTAAGGCCTTACCATTTAAGCAGGAGCTATAGTTGGTGCTAGAGAGTGAGGGGGTCTCCTGAAGCAAGCCACTGACCTGCAAAAGACCATCACCTTGGGAAAACTGCACTGGTGTGAAACCTAGAAGAAAACACAACCACAACAGAAACCAGCATGCCCATCTGTGAGCTACCTCCTGCTCCTCGTAAACAAGAGCTATAAACTCATTGCTAAAAATTGAAAAAGCCCTCAAATAACCCTCTAAAAAACCCACTGTAAATGGCTAAGAGAGCTGTTGTTTGACTTGTACAGGAAACCTCATTTCCACTTTTTCCACAGAAACCGAAGGAACAGAGAAGGTCTGATGCTAAAAGGCCCTGTCCCCAGCAGTCTGAGCCCACCGACTCGCTCGGGAGGCTTTCGGTTGACTTCAGCAACCCTTGCTGTGGAAACACAGAATAACTGAATCAAAACGCTACAAACCCAACCTGCTGATGTACCCAACCCGCTGATGTACCCAACCCAAGTTGCTAATGTCCAATGGCTGAGATGGCCAAACCGCATGAACCTCTATACAATAGGAGCAGTGCTGAGTTGGGCTCCCACTGTATCATGCCGGTGCTGAGCCTGGAAGGGGCGGGTGCTGCAGTGCCACGGGGCTGTGCCAGCAGAGCACTTGCAGGTCGAGTTGCTCTCAGTGGCTGATGTTCCCGGGGCGAGCTCTCGCTGTCTTTCGACACTGTAAGAACCAGCTTGTTCTCTGAAGTGGCACAGACATGTGCCACTGGCTGAGAAGCATCCTGGCTCAGCCCTGGACCAGGATGGCAGGTATCACACTTCCACCTCTGGTGCTGCCACAGATGTCATGCCCAAGGTGCCAGTGGGTGTTTCACTAAGCAGAGATGCCATGGATGCTTCTTGGGACCTAGGGTCAATAAGCCGTGCCTGCACATATGGAAATGCAACCGTATGTTTCTGAAGGGCTGGAGACTACTAATGAGAGCCCCTGTGTTGTACATGACCTGCTGCAGTGACTGGTTCATATCTAGCCAGATAGATGTGTGTTCCTCAAGGGGTTACAGTCTGGGGAAGCACTCTGTGGGCTCGGTGTTCACAGAAAACAGTGAACAGAAGGCGGCTGTGGTGTTGGAGAGGCATCATGGCACAGCTGCACATGAGTCAGTCTGGCATAAAAGTATTAGAAAAGGAATTGTGCTACCCCCAACCTTAAGGACTGCAGATAACGCACAGCAATGAAGTTTTATCTGTGCTCAAGTACATATTTTTTAATGCGGTTAAGCTATGTCGCAGATGTTTTTCACTAGAATAGATTTTGCCTTTGCTAATGCTGTATTAATCTGCTAGTAGAGCTGAATCTGCGTTTTCACCACCGGGCTCCTGGCGCAGAGGAGGCACTGCTTGCTGGAGGCACGGTGCCTCCGCACCTCGCTCGGCTCCCAGTTCGCTCAGGTTTGCGGGTGCCGGGGGAGCACCCCGTGCCGCCCCTGTTCCTGTTACCACTACACTGCTCTGCCAGGAGAGGGAGCTAGGACTCTGAGATTCAGTGGCCTTTGATGTTTTCTGTTCACAACTCATGGAGGTGTTACAGCTGTCCAACACTAACATGGGCTTTCCTGTTCGGCTGGGTCGGTATTCAAGGGGCTCATGATTTTCCATGGAGGCTACATACTGCAGAAGGGGCTCAGTTCCTGCTGGATCCCAGAGGGCTCTGGTGCTCTGAACCGTGTTTTGAGGCTCTCGCTCTCCTTTTCTGAGTGCTTCCCCAGGTGAACTCCAATGGGAGTTTGGACTCGGTGAAAACGGAGTGAAGCCTGCAGATTCTGGCATCGTGCTATAGGTGCAAAACCACTGAAATGCAACCACCGCTGGAGTGGAGGTGGTAAACAACGGATGCATAGCAAGGGAAGCAACAGCTGGGAGGAGGGAAAAATTTTGGTTAAGGCTACCAGGTGGCACACAGATGTTTGACAACATTTCTTTTAACTTAGAAACACGTCAGCCTTCTCCCCTCTGCAGTGTATGTGTTTCATTTTGAACAAGTAACTGGCAGCTGCAGAAAGTTATTAGAAAATGCTAAGTCTATGTTCCAGCACTCGCAACAGCAGCAGAATTACCTGTTTCCTATTCTGCCCAAGATTTCTGTCTCCTTTTTTAGATATTGTTGGCCTCAAGTCAAGTTTTGCTTAAGTTATGTGTCAGAAGGGGAATAAATGGAGCTCCAAGCTTGTTTAAAGAGTAGAAAAGGGAGTTTAAACAAAGCTGGCAGAGATACCAACTCAACTATTATCTAGGTTCTGGACGTGGTTGGGCCTGCTGGTAAGAAAACAGGAAATAAGCGAGAAAACTATTCTTAAAAATGTGAAAACCAGCCAACTCTACAGGGCTCTACTCTGTGCTCAAATGTCTGTAAGTGCTGATAAAAGAGTGCACGTGATGAGAAAGTGCTGTGTCATTATCAAGACCCTTTCAGTTTTACTTTCGTTTCAGTTTTCTTCCAGTGCCGGAGTCTGGCAAGGGAAGGAGAATAACCTCCTTTCTTCCTTGACTAATGAAATGTGGTCACTAACCAATCTGCCCTCTTTTTCTTCAAGGTGGTGGATAGAGAGTTGTGCTTCCCGCCTATTTTCTACCTGATTTGAAAGTAAGAACAGAAAAATTTGGTGACAACTTTGCAGGCTAGAAGAAGAGCTCTTCAGGTGGTGCTGGGCTCTGTTAGCCAGGAGGTGCCTAGGAGCCAAGCTAGAGAAAGGACTGTTGAATGACAACACAGTGTGAGCGACCACTGGAAATTGCGCCTAGACAGGGAGCATCCTTTGTAAGAAGTGCGTTTTATTGGCTCTGTTATGAGTCAGAGCAATCCCGTGATCTTCTGATGCCCTCAGCCTACATTACCCCATGGTCCAAGGGGTCAGCTTTGCCTGCTGGCTGCTGAGAGGCACCGGCAGGCACTGCAGAGCGCTGGGACAGAAGCTGCTCCCAGAAGCACGGCAAGTGGCCATCAGGGTGCAGGAAGTGTTTGGTAGCCAGGCCCTCAAGTTTACGGCTCTTACCATTTCTGTCCTTGCCAAGGGCTCTAAGCTTATAAGGATGAATGGTGTGGAGCTTTGCACGCAGGAGCTGTGGTTGTGACTTCCTATCTCTGCACCAGCCAACAAGTTATTATAAAAATAAATGCCTCGGCTGCAGCAGCACCATCTCCAAGGGCCTATTACTTCCACTGGCATGAACTAATTTCTACAGAGGAGCTCAAGACAAATCCTGCAGAGACCAGTGGGAATCTCTCCAGGCTTTTGCAAAGGCAGCTTGCACACTGGAGAAAATGTTGGTGGTTGGACATATTTATCGCCATGTCAGTTAAAACATGGTGTCAGTTAACACCTTTTTTAACACAACATATATTTTCTAAAGCCGAAGGAAAGTGAGCTTATTTACCTTCTTTTATTTTTCAACTGGTTAT
Organism: Steatornis caripensis; assembly: GCA_013398225.1. Lineage (NCBI taxonomy): Eukaryota > Metazoa > Chordata > Aves > Caprimulgiformes > Steatornithidae > Steatornis > Steatornis caripensis. The sequence goes on from VZSC01017095.1 coordinate 1,219,295, forward strand.
TCTGATTTACTTCTGAAATTGCGCAACACGCTAAAAGGTGGTTCATGGAGTGGTCAGGGATCAATTATTGCCTTTTCGTGTGCAAAAGTGATCCTAAGCTATCTATCACTCTCTTATACTTCTGTCTCCGGAAGATATGCCTGATTTCAGAAAACCGAAAACAGATAAAGGAAGCTAAGGGAGGGCGACATTTGCTTTCCTTGGCTTGCTCTCTAGAAGGTGTTTGATGGGTGAGTTTATTAGCCATAGGAAGAATGAACAAGCCAATACACCCTTTTCAAGGTTTGCAGGTGCCTTAATGTAGCTTGCTCATTTAATTTGGATCTATATACCTCATGAGAAGGGCAGAAGATTTTCATTTTCAAGGCCTTATTTAGCCATAAAACGTGTATCACGTTAGCTAAGAACAGGTCTATGAATTTCATTTTATTTGGTGACAGGAGGGATAGGGATCTATATATTACCGTTTCAGTAACTGCTATTAAAAGGTGCGTGTTTCACGAAGGAACGGTGTATTCCATGTCATAACATCTTTTGTGAAATAAAATTCAGGGCATTTGTAGTGTACGTATATGAAAAGTACCAGTTCACTCATATGTGTGAGTAACATGTAAGCCGCTTTAGTGACTGGAGCTGGTCGTACCTGGAAAATTAGGCTCCAACAAAGTCAGTAGGAGATTTTCTATGGCCTCAGTGGACCCAAAAATTCTCCTAGATTTCATACTATTATAGATATTGTACAATTTAGCCACCAAGGTCATTAAAATGCTGTAATCCCCAGTGTGATAACATGATGGGGCAAAAGCACTTACAAAGGTATTGTTTTCTAAACTAGTGTAATTATGGTAGTAATTCCCAAAGAAGGAGCATTGCAAATGCATTTCCAGTTCCAGTTTCTCATTTTTTTTTTGTCAGTGTTCATTAGAGAGGCGATATGCTTGTGTCTAAATCTTGTTGATGTCCTTCCAGAGGGCACTAAAAACCCTAAAGTAAGTAAAGAAAAATTTACTTGGTGATTCTGACTGGCTGCTGAATTGCTGCCTTTTGAGCCCTGTCCCTCAGCTCATAATCCATAATGTTCATTCTTATACTACACAGACTACTTGCTCTTTGTTTATATTAATCCACTTACAGTTTGTCTAATTTAAAGGGAATTAGGAAGAGAGGAAAAAAAAAGAAGAGCAAGCCCTCTCCTCACCAAACTTGTATGGTTTTGGGCTAACAAGCCTAAGAGAGCTGCCAACTCTTAGATGTATTTTCAGTCCTCAGGAAGTTTGCAGCTGGGGCAAAGCCATCCTGTGAGGTGTGGGGCAGTTGGGGGCTGGTGGGGTGGGGCCTGGCTTTGCTGGGGCACTAGTGACAGTGTGTGGGGCTCAGGCACCAAATCTCAGGGCAGAGGGTCTGCCCCCTCCTGGCAGTGCACAGGACAGGGTCCCGAAAGCCCCTTAAGGCAACAGAGAAACGTATTGAGACATGAACCTTCTTTTCCAGTTTTTAAGAAGGGGATGGAAATATAGGTCTCTGAATTATGGCAACAAAAGACTGAAGCTGAAATAAACACCAAAATCTTACGGAGAGTGAGAAGAGTGCCTGACTTCCCTGATGGTGACCCTCTCAACAACGATGATGATCAGCTAGAGGCAAATAAAATTGTATGTTCTCTTTATGTTAAATGAAAAACCTGATCTTAGGACCCACTTACTTTCAGCCTCACGATTGCACTGTATTCCTGGACAGCTCAGGGGAGGCAGAGGTGCTAGAGGCTCTGGTATTTTGTTTTTCCCAGGGCTTGAAATTGGTTTCTGGTGCTCTGTACACAGATGATAAATATGTTTCCATCTTTGAAGATGTGTAGCATCTGCATTTCTCTTCGCTCCGTAAAGCCACCTCCTTTCCAGTGCTTAACCAAGCTCTCAGATGTTATTTGAACAAAGTACTGTTCTTTAGGCAAGAAAACCAGAGAAAAGCCCAGCGTGTTTATTCTTTTCCTTTGAGTGTGTCAGTCCTTTGACTAATGATGACAAGATTTCTGTTCCCGTTGAGTTGCTAGCTTCTTCACAGGTGCTACCAAATAAATACATAGGTTTGGAAGATGATTTCTTACAACTGCCTGGCAAATTGCAGTGACACAGTCAACACACTTCTCATATACCTTTATCGGATAGATACCAGATTAAAGACTAAATGAACACCACCTTCTTAGATTAGATACCAGATTAAAGATCAAATGACCAATACTTACTTGGATTAGATTTGAAATGGTCATCAGGCTCGCTGTGATTTTACATCTCCTCATTAGGCCCTGGAAATATCCAGTCACCAACATAACACATTGCAAAAAGCAGCTCGGTGTCATCTAAACTGGAACGAAACCTGAAAAAAATAACAGTTTATTTAAATACATCCCTTGAAACCTTGGTGGTGTCTCAGATAGATTACCACTTTAGACTCAAAACCCATGCAAATTGGTGTTTCTTACTGATGTTCCCAAGAATTAAAAGCATACGACATTTACATCTCATGATTTGATAGACTCTTTTGTAGTCAATAAACGAGGAATTTCTGTTTTTTTAATAGACAACTTTGTTGATGTTTAGCACATTAAGTGTGTACAGTACACAAACAGTAATTCATGTTTACAGCTTTTTGAAAGTCCACAGTTAAAGAGACATGGGCGTGAGTGGATGTACTGCTGATCTGGGATTCAAACCGGTATCACCATGCTCTAGAATAGATAACAATAATCTGTTTGTGATAGGCACATTTCTTCCACAGTTTCTGGAGTAATTTTTTTTCTTTTTGACTTGTGGTCTTTTGGCTGGCAATGCCAAGAAGCTACCGCATTCTACGCCAGGATCTCCAGTATTTACACAGTGGATGTCGCAGCCCCTTGGTGAACGTGGCAGGCAGCAGCATAACCATCTGGAGGAGATTACAAGATTTAGCATGAATAGTTTTGTAGTTTAATGTTCCTAATAACAGTAACAGTAATAAAAAAAAAGGTAGTAGCATAAATGATCAGCATTATTCTCCAGCCTACGTTCCTTCTACACTGAAAGAAGTTGTGGTGAAGTTACATGTGGCCTAAGGCTGAATACAAGGACTATTTCTTTGGCCTGAAAAACCAGTGTGCAATCACCATCATTAACATCCCCCAGCACTTGATTAACCCAGATGCTTGGGTAAAGATTAATTACCCAAAGCTTTACTTAATGAAGATGAGAAAGGAGACGTACCTCAACATCTTCTCACTTCAAAACAGAAACTCATACCATAAAGATTTTGCAATGAAGCCTCCACCTTACAAAGACTTACAGAAAAGCTGAAGTTGTGACCTCACCAAAGTATAGGAGACAACTCTGAGGGCTTGGCTACACAGCAAGAGTTCAGCAGCTGGTGCTGCTCGTGTAGCTGAACAGTGCATAAGTCAAGCATATGTGTAAGACTTTACAGAACAGAGGGCTGCAGTATGTTTTACTGGTATAAAAGGGCCCAAATTTCACAGCTGGTGGCTTTGATTGCTATAATAACAATTACACTAAAATTAGTGCTTGATCCATTAAATAATTTCTTCATGGCAAATAATCTGATCAGTTCTATGAGAGGGACAGAAAACTTTGTAGGACGTATAATCTAGGGGGACAGCAGGAACTCTCTGTCACTGCTCATGTATTTACATGGGGAACAAGAAAGCAAGAAAACGTACTGCCTCAAACATATTCTGAAAGGATCATTGTGCACGAAAATTCTCTCAACACCGAAATCAAAAGGTTTGTAACAGGGAGAGGCTGTGCCTGCTCTGCAGCGACAGCTTCATGTTTATTTATTCTAGAAAAAATAAGAAGGAGATATTGAAAGTAAAGACAAGATAATTTTATTCCCAGATCAAATAAAGGAACACAGAGTGTGTTCTCATCAAAGTGATTACTTTAGGGGGAACTAATACAATGAATGTTATTAAATGAAACAACTTCTTTATAGGGCATCTCGCATTAAGGATTTTAGTGTAAGTAATATTTCTGTCAGGCAAAGTGATGCAAGACAAAACATCTTGTAGAAGATACAGAAAAGACCTTTAAGAAGGCGCTAAGTAACGAGACGTGAATATGAACCATTGTGAGAACTCATATAAGACACCATTTTCTCAGAGAGTGCATGCATTATTGCATCCTTATAGAAGTGTTCCTTAATAAACACATTCTTGTAAAAACATATTCTATTTACTACACTCCCTCTGCAGCAAATTATCCCTTTGCTTAACAGCTCTGAGAAACAAGGATGCCAGGAGCAAAAATGACTATTTTCATTTCACTAGCTGTTCAAAATCTTTTTTTTAAATAAGCTTTTAGGTGCTGGTGTACATAGAGCTAAAGTAAACGGCTGCTCGGCAGAAACAACTGGGACAAATCCTCAGATCTACGGAAGCTGTCTTGCGTGCAAATCTGAAAGAATTGCACGTTTCTCCCTCCATCATGCTGGAAGCCTTAGGAGTAAACCCTCACAGTGCTGGGCGCGAAATGCAGTCAAGAAAGTAAGTGTGTACAGACACTATGCTTTCTCTCTCAGTACATTCACACGCATTAGCACTGGCAATGAGAGCCAAGAAATGTGGACCTATTGTATCTTTTTGTGTTCTGAAATGGACATCCGTATATCAGCACATTTGAAGACCTACAGCTGTATTTTATTATCCCAGAATCTGAGAGGTCTCAAGGGGTAATTATTTATAAAATGACTAAAACACCTTTCCTCGGGTGCAGAGTTCTGGAAAGCCGTGTCTTCTCTTGGGGTCATGAGAATTAGAGATGAAAAAGCCTAACCACATCACCTTGTATTGTTCCCATCAGTGCCTTTGCTAGCAATTGATCAAATCTGTATTTATCTTAGTATTTATATATGGCTCCCATTGCACCACTTTGCAATATTCAATTCCTTTATTCTCACAAGGGCCCTATCTAGTACATTCTGCATCACGTCTGATGCAGTCTTGAAGGGAAGGTTGATAGCAACAGAAAATGACGGGAATGTAGTCCCTTTCTATTATTTGCTACCTCACTCACTAAATCGTACTTCAATTCTCATCTGATGGGGCTTCCACCTCTCACATGGGAGAGATGAAATGAATAGGAGAGCAGGTGGGAACTGAGTTTGTTCCGAGACGTGAAGGCCTCAGAGTTGTCCTCTGCTTTCTGCAACTTTCTTCCACAATATTCAGGACTTTGCAAGAACTACAGAATTTGCAGGCTATCTCACTGCAGTTATTTGGTCAAGTTCTAAAACTTTTATTATTCGGGAGATTTGAAGGCAAAATGAACACGTGCTTTTTGTGCTGGCATACTGTTTTGTTTTCTTCAGGCACTTGCTGAAGTAAGATCAGCATTCCTTTACCCTAATTTTTGGTTTTCTTTAATTCCTGTAATTTCTCAATAAAAATCTACTAAAAAAAGAAAGCAGAAACCCATAAATAAATAAATATATCCCCTGACCCTTTTGTTTCACTTTGTATTGAGCATTTTTTCTAAATCTTTTAATCCTCACTATGACCAATTGCTAGAGATCTCTTCTCCAGCCCAGCTCTTGTCTGGAATAAGAGATTTTGAATCTGGGTGTTTTCCTGAAGTCCTGGACAACGCCAGGGAAAGGCTGTTTGGGTTGGTTACAGAACCAAGAGCAAATTCTTTGGCAATTGTCTGCCTTTGTTCTTTATAGTTCTCCCAAGGAGGGAAGCACAGCACATGCTAATAGCCACTTTTGCTCATTCAGACTTGCAAATATCATGGATGGACACAGCCAAGTGGCACACGGGAAAACAGCACTTGAGAACTCTGCTGCCCTGGGAGAGTTTAAATGATAAAAACACTATCCAAGAATAATGGAGAGCTCATTTTGTATGGAAAATATATTTCTTGCAGACCTAGACCAACTTCATTGTTAAACTTAGAATTCCCCAGGTTTTTATTACCAAAGTGTTCTGTCTTCAGTAGCAGCACTTACAGGTAATGTCAGAACCTGCTGGCACAAACCACTAGTTCTGGCTGGAATGGCTTATCAGTCAATCTGACAAGCCATCAGCAAAAGTACGGTAGAATAATAAAACAGAATATGAGAAAGTTGCTAGGAGTCTTTCAAAAATTTAGAGAGTTACCTGCAAATATGGAAAGCGAGGTGCAAGCACTGGCACTTTCACATCTAACCCTCGAACAGCCTTTCTTTCCCTGTCAGTTTGATAGTAATACAAGTTTTGAATAATACATTGCAAAGATTGTGATCTCAAGGACTTGTCACAGACATTTTCTCAAAGGTCCTAATCCAGACTTGAGGCTGGATGCTTTGGCTCCAGGCTAATAGTTGATTCTCTTTTACCCTCTGGGTACTTTCCACAGTTCTTGCAGTAGAAAACAGCCTTGAAGTGTTTGTAAAATATGGTATACATTTGCATTGTAGCAAAAGAGAAATGAGTCCCAGAGTCTTTAATGCTAACGTCGGTATGAATGTAAATTTAATAGACCTGCAGCTTTTTCGTGGCGGCCCCCATACTTTCTCTTTGTGAGTCACAAGAGAAAATAATTCCAATTTGATCTGAAAAAGAACATTTTTACTTCAGAACCATACAAAGAAGTATTATTCTTTGGGAAGAAAAAAAGCATTAATTCAGTGTTATTTTGCATTTATTTTTTATTTTACTTTTTACACATAACAATGTAAGTCTTCCTATTACTCCTGTTATTAACATATGGAAATGTTCAACAAAGAAATTGGCTCCAGTGATGAACCTCTCTGACTTGTTCTAAACCATGGATGTTAATTCCAACACAGGTCCGTTAGTTGTATAATTCTGTCCTATATGAATGTGTGATGAGAATTTCTGGGGATACTGAACCTCCTCTGACGACATATTTTGAGCTGAGGAGGGCAGGTGCTGATCTGACTTAAATGGTCACCTTTGGAGACTTTGTATTAAGGTTTTTGCAATGCACATAAACGCTTGTATTATAAATAAATGCAGCAAAAGTGTATTTGAAAAATTTCTAATAGCACATATCCATTTCATATCTTGTATCTTATTTGAACTTAAATTTAATCATGGCAAATGAACCTGGATAAAACAAATCTCAGTACCTTTGTAGTTTCGCACAGATAATTTAATTTACTTTGCTGGAATTTTCTCATGGACAAACCTAAAGGAAGAGGCTAAAAATCACAGACTACCAAATAGTCAGTGAAAGTTTCTTTGTGACATGTAAAGAACTGCCCTAAAGACTTTGTTATTGTCTTAAGAGCAGATCTTTTCTAGCCTCCTTTTTAAAGTTCATTCCTCAGTCTAGGCAAAGTAATCATGAAAATAAATAAAAAATAATATTTCAAGTTTGTAAAGTTTCAGTATTTAAAGTATGCAAGTAGCTTAGCTTTCTCAGTACTTCAAGATGCTTGAAAATTGAGCTAGAAAGGAAACTAGACACCCAATCTGCAGTGGAAATAGATAAGATCATGAATTGGATTTAACGGGCTCCAGTAAATCATAACATTAATGCTATTGTGTGATACTTCACCTTAGCATCAAATTAAAGAAAACTCATCTCAAGTTGGAAAACATATTCTCTGAACCCTCCAAGTTGAAGAACAGAGTTGTGCAAGCCATTTACTATGAAATCTGTAAGCGTGTTAAGCACACCTGACTTTTGGTTTCATTACAGACACGAAACTTGGATGAAATATTCTTAAAAATTTTAGTCTTTAGAATTTAATAGAGGAATTTTCAGGACTAACGGACCTTTCTAGATTAGCATGTTTGGGTCGTGGTTTTAAAAAGAATTGAAGGAATGTTTGTTTTTTCAGATGAAGAAACACAAACAATTTCACAAATCCCTTTTACCAAAACATCAGTCCAGCAGAAAACATAATATCACACGGAGAAATAATTTAAAAATTGTGAATCTTGGATTATTAACAGCTTAAAAAAATCTGCAAATGCCAGTAACTTTATTAGATACATGTATTTAACTTGGATTTTCTACCTGGAACTCCCATTCCTCCTTTAAAATCATCTGTCATCAAAACAAACAAACTGATAAAACAGGCTCTCATTTGTTTAAAACCTTGTGGAGATTATTCAAGGAGATATTTTTTCTATTCTCCCTTTTTTTTGTAGCATGACTACAAGTTAACTGTCTAAAATTGTGCTTTTGTCACGTGGAATGGAAAGGAAAAAATAGTCTGGCAACTGACTGAGTAACTTTAACCCAGAGCATCTCCGTTACCTGACATTTGGTCAGAGTATTATTTGTAAAGTTCATTGACATGAAAATGAAACCACCTCTTTGGGAGCTTCCAAGTGGGAGCAAGGAACGAGTTTCGTATAATTTTCCAATTGCATTTTGAAGGACGAGGAAATTGTGGCATTTACTTATTTCTGGCGTTGAATCTCACTTCAACATTACAGAAGATATTTTTTCTATCAAGTGTTGCACATATTACTTAAACATAACTCTGCAGCTGACAATTAATTTGTCAACCTAGGAATCTAGCAAAGAGAGAGAGATTAAAAAAACATGTAAATGTAGCAAGCTATAGAAAGACCACAGAAGTGCAGGCGCAATTATGTAATATGCATGATTAGGAGAAAGATAATCNTTAATGTGTCAACCTAGGAATCTAGCAAAGAGACAGAGATTAAAAAAACATGTAAATGTAGCAAGCTATAGAAAGACCACAGAAGTGCAGGCGCAATTATGTAATATGCATGATTAGGAGAAAGATAATCCAGAAATTCTTAGTTGTATTAAACACAGTGACTCAAATGAGAAAAACAAAGTAGGGAGCAAAGCCTCCATGACCAGATTGGAGTTACACAGAAAATTTCATCAATTCTAACCTTGCGCTCGGAAGGGCCAGGCGTGAGCTCTGGTGCCTCTGAGCTCCTTTGGAGCGTGCTCAAAAAGCAGGTATGTCTGGGCACAGAGACGGTAGCTCCCACCTCTACCCATGGGGGCTCTGGCTGTGCTTCTGGTCCATGGTCCATGGCCTCTCCATCCCTCCGCTCCATTCCTTCCCTCACAGGAAACCTTAGTCACTTATGAAAAGTCATGCAAAGATCCACTCTTTTCCTCTTGTTATCAGTTCAGTGTGTCATTAGGTACTACCTAACACATGGAAAGGAAAACAAATAACGCACAAAAGTTCTGGAGGAGGTTTTCAGCTACAAGGGGAAAATCTAAGCCCTTGAAGGCTCTTACTACATAGGTCTGCACATGCACACACCGTTTATGAGAAAGCGTTCAACTGACAATCATGTTCTTGGATGAAGCAGGCATCTTTGGGGTTTGCAATTCCTTCGAGGGATGCTGAATACATGTCCTCTACAGCAAGCCAGATCTCCTGAAACAGCCCCTTTGCAAAGTTTTGAAGGGATTGGATGTGGGAAAGACAGCGTCACTATTTAGTAAACTTTAGCTAAAGGAGGTTGTTAAATAGCCATAAAAGAGAGTTAAAGAATTCACTATTTCTTATTTCTGGTAGAAATAGAGGAGTTTCTTCACGCTGCTTCAGGAAAAGTAAATCTTCTCTAGCAGAGAGGGAGTGGGAATATGGGCAGCAAGCACCGAATCACAACAGCTGTCTGTCTGTGCAATTTATGGCATGAGCTTTCAGAGAGAAGTACCCTGTCTGTGCAGACTAAAGAAACTGCCAGCAGTAGAAACAGGCAGGTGTTTTTTCATATTTGGAGGTGCTGGTGACATTTCCCACTTGAAGATAGGGACAGAAATGTAACGTGAAAAAGGAGTGGTAGCAGTACTCCCTGATATGTTTAAACACGGGCCAGGGTCGCCTATGCCACCTACATTTTGACTGCAACTTGGCATTTGGTTTTAGCATGTTCTGTGAGTTCATACTAATAATTTCCTTACTTGCTTCACCCTGTGCAATTGCCAGCCTGTTTTTCAACTGTCGATACGTACGTGTGGTGAATTTGCACTCTGACTCGTTTGTAAGAGACGTACCAGAAAGTGGTTGAGTTTTGTCTTTGGCAGCGCAGCAGTGCTTTTAACAAGTGGTTCACTTACTAGCCTGACACCAGCCTTTAAGATCTGCTGTGGTTATTCTTCCTAAAAATGTGACGTCTTTTCCTACTGCCTTGCTGAGTGTGACAGAAAAGGACACGACTCAAGTTTTGCCTTCAATATCTCAATAGTTCAAAAGAGTAAATAAAACATAATTGCAAGAAACAAAGGGAAAATCTCAAGCAAACCCCATAATTATTTTCTCCCACCCAAACAGCCCTGCTGGCACTTGGAATTTCCTCCTCCCCTCAGGATAGCACCTGGATTTCCCTTCCCATTTTACAGTTTAAGTTTTCTATAGTTTCTGTGCACCCAGAGCACAAATACCTGTCTCTATCCCCTCGCAAATACTCTACAGTAATTGGAAATGAACTGACAATACAGCAGGACGTTGGCAGTTTCCCAGCGAAACCAGCGATGGGAATTGCTGGGAGAGTTTGCAGCAGGGACCCAGCTGGTGAATGCTGTGACCACACCGGGACGACAGCACCTGCAGAGCAGCGACTGAGGGGTGAGGCGGAGCAAGCGAGGGGAAAAGGTGGCTCTCAGCCAGTTCAGAGGCAGGGAGCCTGTGCCCTGCTCTACCTGTGTGACAGATACTGTGTTCAGCCATGGTCACCGTGCTGGAAATGAGGTGGATGTTGGCCATGTAACTTCTTTTTCATGTAGCACCAGCCATAGAGTCAAACCAAGCAAATCCAGGAGGCTGGCTAAGCTTTGGGCAAGTCAGAATGGTTATTGTACCAATAGATCATATTGTAGTATTGACCTTGATTTAGGAAGATGGTGTTTTTTGTCCGAGTTACTCAGACACCAGAATATATGCTTGACTTTAAAATTGGGATTAAATCCCACTAAAATACTGTTTGGGACACAGAATAGTTATCATGAGCAGTCCTACTTAAAGCCAGAGTAAATTTAGAGCAATAATATACATGGTTTTTGATAAACGCAGGTAACGAGACCTAGCAGAAGGGCAGGAATTGTGCCTGGCTGGATGTGTTTGTGCAGCTGGATTATAAGAAGGATCTAAATTTAGACAAGAGAAAACATAAACATAGAAATATGTAGCAAGTTTTTCTAGCCTTCTTGTTTATATATGCCATATTTTTATCTCACTCAGCATCCTGCTCCCATCCCAAAACGTTAATTTGTGTGCTGCTGCTGGTTTTTTTTTTTGTTCTCCATTGGAAGCACTTACTTTTCAGGAGGTGCTGGAAGTGATCTATTCAAATTTATTTTCTACTGGGCATCCATACAATTGGGGACTTCAACTATGGAAATGGTGACCCTATTCTTACAACTTCTTTAAATGGACCAGTTCAAATACAAACCGTAAATGAGGATTTCTGTGATCAGGAAGTATATGTGCATGCCAGCATCATGCATTCAGAAATTCAAATTTTGTCTTCCAAAAGGATAAACCTGGCTTGTAATGTTCTTTAAGAAACAGATGTTTGTCTTGACTATCACAACCCTTACAGAAACTGAGCTCTCAGTAAAACAGGGAAAGGCTTCATAGGTTTAAAGAAAGAAAAAATCAAGGACCAGTTGAAACTATCTTGACATCTGAAAAATGAAAGAAAGGACTGGGAAAAACAACGCTATCTGTATTGTAAATATTCTGGATTCTTTCCTGGAAGGGAAAAAAGGAGGAAAAAAGGCTCTTCAAAAGATATATCTAAGAAGTTGAAGGTTTTGATTCATTTGATTATGGCGTGATGCCATAAATGACAAGATTCTTCAATAAGTTAGATTATACAACACTAAAATCCTGATATATAGGGTTATTTAGATCCAAAGTCTGGCTGAAACGGAAGGAATTTAGGATCCAGTCCTTAATTCAGTTTAGATTTACAAGGTAGGACTCTCTGTAAAGCTGAGAATTAATCCTGCAGACAGGTAGTTCTGGCACTGTTCCAGCTCCTGTAAAAGCTGTGATGTCTTTTCTGAGAGGTCCAGAAACCCGTGCAGTTTCTGGAAGTTCGTCCTTTTGAAGATATCTACCGCAGTCTCAAATGCACCTGCTTCTCTGACCCCACTGAAAGAATAGCACCTCTTAAAAACAATCTGCTGATAATGAAGAGTCTGTCTTAAATGGGTTTTAGCTATGAAGTGCATAAATGGTTTGAGCATTCATAGCTTTTACTATCTCCTTATGTGTACTGTGCCCAGTACGCGTAATTCCACGATATATCTCTTCTTACACATCCAAAAAACGGTGCACTCTGTTTCTTAAAACTCACTATCTTTGCACTCTCCTTCATTATGTAATTTTGTTGCATTTGGACTTGACATAATGATGCCCATAACTGACCTGTCAGCGTAGATCAGAGCAAATAATATTCAGCGTGGCAGGCAACTGTGATTAACCCTGGGTCCTACTTTATAATACCAACTAGTGTCTCAAGACCTGACTTGGAAGGGTCCTAATAATCAGACCTCCATTTTCAAAGGCAGAGAAATTTTGCCAATATAAGACAATAATAGCGTCACAAGAATTTTCAAAATCAAAGGAATTAATGTGACATATATGCTGCAGACTGTAGTTTAATGTTTGAGAAACACAGCTATCTGCAGCATTTTTACAGACGCATACGAGAGATTTTTAAGGTAAGCAACAGGAAAGGAAGGTATAATAACTTCCTTTAAGAACAGCATCCTGTGTCTTTAAAATCACTGCTAGAACAAGCCGGTGTTTCCAAGCTGCTCTTTGCCAAAATGCCTAACGTGTCCTATTATCTGCAACAGTGGGTGCTATTCTTCCACAAATCAAAGCAGATGTTCAAAACTGGACACAGATGAGTAAAAAGTAGAATTGTCACATGCAGTATCTGGTGCATGTGAGTGGAGCAGGACCTGAGTATGGCACAGGAAAGGTTTTCTGTATTTTAAGATCAGAGCGTTTTATTCTTTTGGAAGCTATTTATTGGCGCTTGTTTTTTGTGCAACAGAATATTCTCAGGTATGGCTCAGAAGACAGCATCGTAACATACAGGAGTGAATGGATCTATGTCTACATGGGTTCGCTAGATATTGATCGTGTCTTCTGGGAATAGGCAAGAAAAGAAAAGAAGGATTTTTCCCTTTTAAACCTGCGTTAGGAATTATACAGTCCTCCAGTGGAGCCCCTCGCTGGCTGTATGGGCTTCTTTGTTTCCTGTAGGGAGAGGGATATAAAAAGTGCAGATAACGAAACCTAACTAGAAGGGTAGGCCTCTTAAAAGTATTCATTGTCTGGGGAAAGAGGGAGGAAGGAACTCACCTGACCTTGACCACCCAAGCTTTTAACACTCCAAAAGACTTTCAAAGCTTTGTGAGGGAGATTTACAGCTGTGAAAGGACGCTGGAATTACACTGCGGCAGAAGGAATATAACTCGCCTTTGCTTCCTCCCCTCCCCCAAAAGCACCCAAGTCACTTCTGCGTTTTTAGAAATTTAAATACATTGTTTTGGGAACCGATTGACAGAATCAAAGGAATTCCTGGCTTAACACTCTCACACAGTGTCTCCCTCCAAACTTCTAGCATTTCTCTTACGCTGGCTGCCTGTGCTGTGAGAACCAGCCTTCTCATCCTGTCTCTCTGTGCCATCTGTAACAAACGAACCGGTCACCCGGGGTCTGCGGCTGGTGCAATTAACACGTTACAGCCATAGTAAGCTCCTAAAAGCCCTTTTCTTGCTGATAAAGGTAGCAGTTGTGGGCAGGCCGCAGTTCTCAGCCTTCTGAACTCTTGCTACCGAAAACAGTCCAGTCTGGATGCCTCCTTGCTAAACTATGCCAATATTATTGCCGGGTCTAACCCCAGAAGGGCCAGATAGGGTTAGGGATCTACTGCGCGGCACACTCAAAATTCACAAAGTCTAAATTTTTTACATTATTATTGTGCTAACATGCCCAAATAGCAATAAAACCCAACAATGATTTCTGCTTCCAGAAGCAGTGAGAGAATTACTCCAGCCACAGTCACATCTTCCTTGAAGACTCAGGAGCAAGTTCAACTCTCGGTTTGGACCTCCAAGAGAAGCTACTTTTGTCAAAGACTTCTTGAATAACTGGGAATATACAAAGAAAGCTCCTTGAATTCTCAGCATCTAGGGATCCTATTTCAGTTTTAATATACACAAACACAGGACTGTTCTGGTGCCAAAAGCAGGTGCTTTTTTATTCATATTGTATTTGAACAATTTCAGCGTCTTTAGAGTTTTAGTGCCTCGGGGTACAAAACAATGATGCAGTGCGTCGGAGACCGTATCTCTAAGAGTTTCTACCAGTAAGAGATCCCACAAAAACAGAAGAAAGTTTTCTTTTTTACGCTTGTTTTCACTCATCAAGGAAAAGGTTAGAGGCTGGGGCAGCTTCTGGCAGGTGCAACTCCCAAAGGGGCCCTGTGCCACTTATTCCCATGATGGGCGATACCGTGCTCAACTTCTTCATAGAGTCCCAGCCTGTCATACCATGCGCCTGCCCAAAGAGATGTTTTGGAGTGCTGGGATCTCTGAATCTGTTTTGAAGTTCTTTGCTGAAGGCATGAAAAATCACGACAAGCTACAGGACTGTGTTCCCTTTCCTTCTATCTGCTATGATGATTTTTAGTGAACATGCTGGGGTAAACCAGTAGAAAAACCCTGAATAAAAGAGTACGTCAACTGCAGGAATTGGGGATCTGAACTTTGCAGCTGACTCTTACACTTAAAGCATCAAAATTGCAGGTATGACTCTGTTCCCCAATTTTTGGAAAAAATTGTACAAATTTATTTGCAAACATTACAGCTAGGATCTTCCTGAATTAATTTATTAATTACGCTTTTTCTTTACAATCAGTATTCGTTTCATAAGTCAGTAACATCTGGGCTGTATTAATGTACTCAAGTGAAGATGACATGTTCATAACTCATGCAGCTGTTTTTTCACACCTGAGACATAATATAATGCTCCACATCAGTGCTCATCCTCAGCCGCACCACATAAATAAAAAAGTGGGGTGTGAGAAAAAAAGAAACAATAACTTCAAAAAAAATTCAGCTTTCTAAGTGCAGTTTGATGTAGTGTTAGTTAGGAAAGCTGAGTCTGTTAAGCACAGCTGTCAAAAGTTATTTCAAGATTAACTCTTTCTCAGGGAACACTGCACTGCTGACTATAATCCCTGTGATTCAAAACGAAAGGTGTAAGATGGCACGTGTGAAAGAAAGCATCATGAGGACAAAGAATTGTGCCCTGGACAGGGAGCACTCCTGGGAGCCGGCTTGCATCCCTCAGCCTCGATGCTTTTCAGACCGGGAGGAAGAGGTGGTAGATATTGCTGCACGTGTCTGACACTTTACTGATGCTCATTTGTGTCTTCAAGACCTAGCTGCAGGTCTCTAGGACGACTCAAAAAGCTGAGACTCTCGTCCCTCACAGCCTCCCTTCCCAGAGCAGAGCAAACTTACCCTTTCACCATCAGCCACTTCTGCTGAACGCTAAAACCTCCCCTTTCTTGCCTTTCCTCCCCTCCCTCCAGCATGTCTCGCTCCTCAGGCACTGCTCAGAGACAGGAGCCTTGCTCACCTGGCAGCACCCAACCATTCCCCTGCCCACGGCCCAGCAGAGCCGGGCAGCGTGAGTGGCCCTGGAGCGGCAGCAGCCCTGCTGTAAGCCGGCGAGCAGAAAGGGGACGGGGTCAGAGCTCCTGATTTCCAACAGGCCTCAGACAATTCATTTTCATTTGAAGTCTTCTCTTAATGTTGTCACTTGGTTATTCTACTTAAGTTTTCTCACGCTGTCTGGTTGTGGGGGTGATAACTACAGATGAAATTCTGACTATTCAAAGTACATATTCAAAGTACCTCAATATTTTTTGTAAGTGGTTCCATTCTTTTTTGCCAGCACTTTTTCATTTAAAAAGATCATCTGTAGAAAGAAAGAAAAATATTCTGTCTTGTAAAGTATCTGCCAATTCTGAGACTTTGGAAGAGAAATAATTAGCTCCTGTTTACATCAAACCTAGCCAGGACCAAAGCTGTATGTTCTTGCAGCAATTATGTTAATAAACGCCCTGATGCCAGAACAGTGCTGGCCTTTGTTGATCACGCTCACGAACAAACAAAGTAGCAAACAGAAAGCATGGTAACGACCACACTCCAGCAGGAACAGCCAGAAGGGAATCGATATTTGCCAAATAGATTGGGAAACAGACCTTTTTCCAAACTTTTTTAGGGATCTGACAAAATAATGAAGGCAAAAATAACTACTAGTAAAATTCATCTACTTAAGGAAAAAGATTTATGAAACTCCTTCCTGTTCCTTGTTCCCTGCTGTCTGTTACAATCTATTGCAGGACTGTGACAGCATTTAGGAGTTTAATGCCCATGGAATAGAAAGTTGTCACAGGTTGATGGGCTCCTGCTGCTAGATAGTGTCCACATCATTAATCATGGACACTTATCTCCTTTGCCTCACAGGAGAGCTGGTAGTGACACTTGCTCACTGTACAGTGGAGAACACCAAAAACTATAATCTACCAGTGGTAAATTTACCATGAGATTGTCACAAGGATCACAGACTGATACGGGCTGCCTTGCAGCTCAGGAGCACATTTATCACCCAGTGATGATGACTTTGGCTGACCTCTGGCCTTCCCTACACGTCCCCGCTCACACCTGCAGACTCGACACGGTCACTTGGCCACTGCGCAGGGAACCACACTGGCTGCTCTGAGTGTGGTCCCCTGCCGCTGTGCAAGCATCTCGGTTTGCAGTTTCATCTGATGGAACAGTAAAAACAACCAGCAAATTTACTTTTGAATAGAAAGGAACTTTTATCTTTGTGTAAAAAAAAACCCCTTTGCTTTCATTTGACACAAAAGCATTTTATGTGAAAGAAATAATTTGCTTAATTTTCTTAAGTATTTTCCTGATGTAATTAATAAAAATGAAAGTCTAGTTTTACACTGCAATGACAAGGCAGAGGTGGAATGCAGGTTCTAATTCTCCTTAGACTCAGTACCCCAAATGTGCGAAGTAGAAAATGAGTCAAAGGTGCTGGAAAACCATGTTAGCTGAAGTTCTAATTAGGACTTGAGTTTACAAAGTACATTTTCAAAAGACTATTGTAACTAATGTATTATAAAGTATTCTAACTGCTGTTAGCATTTTCTCTTCAAACTGTCCAACACTATAGGAAGATTTCTTAAATATTCATTTAATGAGAAAAGAAACGAAAGACAGGTACGCCTCCTATATTCTAGTAGTCAAGTCACTTCGAGATTTGGGAGATCTGCATAAAACCCCAGCATCTACATAAACCAGAGCAAACATCTGAATCCCATTCTACCAAGCTACCAAGAAAAGATGCAAACACACACGTTATAAAATATTCTGGGTATTTATTTAGCACTAGCTAGAACAGGGACAGGAACCGATTGTGTAACTTACTCATCGTAAGGGAGAGAATAACACCACTGTCATCTCCTCCATCTCTGTTTTTTGGCACTCATCCACAGAATTTTTTAAAAGCCAAATCCTGCTGGCAAGTGCAATGTAAATTCTCCAAATGGAATGAGGAGTTATGAAATCACAGTTTCAGCAAATACAATATGGTTAACAAGAAAAAAATAATAATTACCCACTTTTATGTCTTATTGGAGGGAAGGTAGATGGCAGCATATTTTGTTTCTTTCTTTCTTTTTCTAAATCAAACTGCTTTTACAGAAAACATACGCAGAAATTTAAAACAACTAGATTTGAGTATATAGGGAGATTTTTTTCCATAAGAGGTTGGGCTAAATCTCACCATTCAAAGGTTTTTTAATCAGTTGAACAAAACTTTGTTCGTATATTCGAATGTTTTAATGTTCTGTTGTACTACTCACTGCTTAATGGAAAAAATCCTACATACTAAAACAATGCAAGCCTAATATATTAAATGGTAGAGTGTTTTTTTTTCTAGAGAAGACTTTTTTTTGCAGGCTAGACTTTTCTGTAGATAGCTGATGATTTACCTAGGACACTTCCCATTACATGAACCAGGATTTCCTTAATATTTGGAGACGTACTAATGAAACAGCGCATGTTTACAGGCAAACTGCTGATACTTGCAGCTCATATCAAAGGGCTGGTCAGTGTCTCCTTTAGCTTCTTTGGAGCAGGAGTGATACTTTTCTTCTTCATTATTTTCTTCTCTATTGTTTGTATGATTTATAATGTGTCCCATAAATAAGCCAATCTTACTGCACTTTAAAACTGAAAAAAGATCTTGTGAGAGGACTGTTCAAGCAAATGAAAAGAAGACTACATTGATGAGGGTGAAGTACTTCAAAATGATTTTGCTTAGAATTTACTGTCACAGACTTTGAAGGTGGGATTTCGATCCCACTGTGGCTTAAAATTGGTGTAATTTTGCCAAGATAATTTGGCTATATTGAAACACAACCAAAGTCAGAACTGCGTCTTGATGCTGTTGTGAATGAATAAAGGATGAATCAATACTGAGTTTGTTCTATCCATGTATGTGTTTTTTTGACGGCCTGTAACAATGAGGCACCAGCGTACTACCGTTAACCCTCCTTTGAAAACTTATCTTGGCTTGGACTTTATGTTTCCGATCTTCCTTTTGTTATTTTCAGATAGTATCTCTGAAAAGATATGCATACCAAAGTCATGTTGAAGGGCAGAAATAAGATATTGTTCTAGCTGAGATGCTGACAAAGCTAACTCATGCAATTTATTTTTTTCCCACTTTTGCCTTCATGAAATTCACGTTGCTTGAAAACGAAGTAAACTCAGTGATACCAGATCAGAGAAATAAAATCCATGTTTTCTTTCTTGTCATAAAACACTTCATTCTGTGTTGTATAATATAAAAGAAAAGCAATCCACACACAAAAGAAAAGAAGACAAAAACAAGGGGTATGCTGTTACGTGATTCTGACCTGATCAGCTATGACCACTTAGGTACTGCATATACCTTAATCTTTTGTGCTGTTGATGTCCATACTATTGTATTACAGAAGCAATATGAGTGACAAGAAAGAAGTTTTCTTTGTAGCAAAATTGGAAATATTTAAGTGGAATGTAATCATCAACGTTTTCAAAAATTTGGAATGTTTGGTTATGAACTCATTTTGAGGTTACTAGAAAAATTCCAGTCACTTTCGTATTTTCCCAATTTTTTCATTAGTTTTGTTTTCAGGCATATTAGCTTACCGCAGGTACATTTTTAACCTCCCCCCATGCGAACACAACCCAACGGAGACACTCGTTTCTTGTCACAGAATTAATTTGAAAGATATGTTTTGCCCATATTAGCCTATTTTAATGCCAGACCTATTGTAAACGTTTGGTAGCGATTATGGGTCAGAACGGTAATGAAACAGTCAAGGTAGAAAGCAGGAATGTTTGTTCACCTTGACTTTATTTCCGGTTTAGTCATTTTTCCCATGTTTGAGTCTGTCTCTCTTCATCTTGCAAACCCATGAATGAAACCTAGAATTAGTGCACATGAATAGTTCTCTGTAACCATACGCAGTATGTGAAAGCAAAGCCAGGGAAGAAAGAATAACGTGACATGAACGTGTCTGTCTTTCTGACTTCAAATGCCATGTATTCCACTGGTCTGATAAAATGTTATATTTCTCACGATATGCTCTGTAGCTATGTGCTCATATATAATTCTGTCCAGCTTCTTAACCATGAGGAATACACCAAATCAAGGAACTGCCCATGCTTTCGTTCTCATATTTTACTTGAGGTATTTTATTTACTTGAGGTGTTTTTCAATGCTTTTGAAGATTAAAATGTGGGACATCTCTAAACTGCTACCATAACTTGGGATACATTTTTTTCTTTACTGTCTTCTGCGGCACTCCTTTGCTCTCAGGTTTAAGAGGTCTGGTGAAAGACAGCACAGCTACATCCCTGGAGAAGGAACAAGCACAAGTCTTCATTCCCCTTGGTCCCCTGCAGCATTTCAGGCTCTGCATACCATTAGGAATATCCTGCCTGCACTGAGTCTTCTGGCTTGGGACCACAGGGGTAGGAAGTTAGTCTATTCAATTTTAAAACTCATAATTGTGTCTGTTTAATCATGGCTTCTGCTGAGATATGATCTTATAATTTTCTCATAGCCTGACACTAATTTTATAAATCATCTGAAAAAAGAAGAAAACACGCTTCCTAAACTCTCTGGATTAAAGAAACCCCTAACCAGGCAGAAGTCTAGAAGTGACCAGGATAAATCCTCCTCTGCTACTCAGACTAGAATTTGGTAAACTCCACCCACTTCCATTTGTCTTCTAATAAAATATTGGTGTGTTCTGTATGGCAACCTGCTGGCCTGTTGGCCCAGCATCTGCATTTCAAAAAGGATGCTGAAAACTACTGGAAACCATTCAGAAAAGAGATACTAGAATGACTGACATGTATAAGTATGCATTACAGTCATCCAGAGAGGTAGCATTTAGAAACCGAAATTTGTCTAATTCTGACTAGCAAAGTAGAGCTTTTAAACCTACAAGATAATTAAACAATTGGATTGATTTACCTGGGAATGTGGTAGATGTTCAAGCATCCAAAGTCCATAAATCAATATTTGGTGTCTTCCTAAGAGATCTCTAACAGGTTAAATGGAACTAAATGCACTAATGAGTGAGATTTAACAAAAGGGACTCGACATGTAGCACCTTGAAGTCCCTCTGGGTATGAATTTATATGATTCTTTAAACTATCTCAAAGCTGTTTTCATCTAATGTCTATTCCAATATTCATACAAGAAGCCACAAACTCTGTGAGTATTGTCGGGCAGGTGCCCAGCAGAACTCATCCCCAGCCTTCAGGCATGACCGCAATACAAAGCAGGCGACAGATCCTGATGACCACTGCCAGGATTTGTTTTCACCAGAAAATCAAGCAGTCCTAGAGCAGTGCCGCTAACTCACACATGTTACGCGAAGCACAACGTTCAGTGCAGAGAGGTAGAAATTTCATTTAATAGGGTAGAAACAGCTACTTTTATTTAAAAATATGAGCTGCAGCAACCCCAGCAACAGCATTTCTCATACTTTCCACCAAGCCCTAGGGCAATCAGAACCCTAAGAACTTAGCGTATCTCACAATACTTGTTTGATTTCAAAGTTTAGAAATTCACCGTTTAAGAAATCACCACCCTATATCTGGGATGTGCTAACACCTTACGTAAGCGTTCCAGGTCCATCTCAGCACAAAATAAGATGGCTTAAATTACCTTTTCACTATGGGTGAAAAGAGAATAACTTTTAAACGACTACAGCTATTTCAGAGGTAGATATGTGAATAAAGCCATAGAGTTTTAGGCTGGGGCTTTCGAAGACACCTGGGAGAGTTTAGCATCTCCACCCAATGTCATTTCTGCAGACTTGCTCCTTTGAAAAAACCAGTTGTGTATGTTGAAAAACTCATCCTATATCCTTCTAAATACTCACAGCGATAAGAACAGTTTGCATGGTATACAATTATTTTATGATCCCACTAGTGACAGGTGCGACAAAGTCTGTCTTACAGAGAAACCGTATTATGCTGGATGCATGCAGCCCTCCACAACAACAGTGTTGTGTGTTCAAATACTGAAAATTTTAGACATCTTGTTTGCCTGGGAGACCAAGCTCACTTAAAACACTCTGATAAATATTTAGCTTATCTCAAGGAAGGTTATGCCTCAAGGAATAAAAATTAATATGAAGCACCAATAATCTGAAGGTTATTTGTGAAACCCAGTCACATTCGCACGTTTTCCTCTGTCAGTTTATACAGGGGTATTATGTAGCATTTCAAGTTTGCAGATAATTGAAGGGAAATAACCACAATAATGAAATCACTGCTGGATTATGTTCTGATAGGTGACAAATCAATTAATTTATGATGTTTCCTTTGTTGTACTGAGCCATTTCATTGTGCAGAGGAAACCTCTCAAATTAATAAGACTGTTAAATCTATAAAGTCCAGTGTATCAAATAGCACATCACAGAAAAAAATTATCAATCTTTAAAAGAATAAAACTGATAAATGCTAGCAGGAGATCATGTTGGAAAAGAATCTTGCTTTCAAAAGGATTATGCTATAACAGTAGTATACCGCAATATGTATATATGCTTCTGACATCAGTGCATATACATCTATAGATATACACGCACATATATGTATATACGTACACGCACTGATGCTGTGAGCATCTATTATCTGTTTTGCTTTGTAGTGGTTCTGCAAGCAGGTACCAGTTGCATGGTACACAGAAAGATCATGGTGAATTCCAAACACTTGCATCACAATGTTATTTAATAATGTTTTTGTGACGCTTTGCTTTTTAAATGAAATACAATATAATACCAAGAAATAAAGCTGTTATTAGACTCCTTCTAACATGATTTAGCTCAAATGGGATTTTGTAAAATTGCTAAAGTTGCGTAAAAGGGAAGGAGATTAGACTTAAAAATTATGCAATACTGTAGTAATTCATTCTGTCCCCCCCAGCATGTGTACATTTGCAAACCTCATTCATGTTGCATGGTACACTTTAAGAGGTCATAGTGAAGCTGTGACAGCAACCACGTTCTCAAAGATACTGCACAGATAACTCTAGCAAATGTAGAATACAAGAACCTCCAAACCTTAGCATTCACGGTCTCTCTTTAGCGATCCCACTACTAACATCCAGTTATTTGGTAACAGTGAAAGAAATATTTTCTTTTTTTTTTAAGACTGTGCAAAGCAACATGGCACAACCAGGCTAGAATGAAAAGCTGAGACAAATGACATATCCTGAGGAAACAGAATTATTAATTACTGAAAGACCGAAACTGCCTAGCCAATGGGTCAAGATTAACTCTTAATTAACTCTTTAACTCATAGTGAATATATCTGCAGTTTGAAGGCTTTCAAAGCGTATGAGACAGTAGTGCTAGCTAATATTTTTCAAAGAACAGCTTTTGTGCTTTGAACAATAAAAAAGAAAAAGGTTTTTAATTCTTTAATTTCAGTACTTTTTCCAGATTTTCAATTTTTCCAGTTTTGTATTGTGAGTTTTGAGTTTACTTCTTCTTTTTTAATTGAGGAATGGATGGATGGATGGATAGACAGAAAAAGGTGAATAGGGAATCCCAAAGCTCACCTTCAATCTTGACTGCGCTTCACACTTGAATAAATGAGACCTATTGAAACTTGCTCAACTTTTAAAAATTGAGATAGAAATGGCTTGGGAAATCTTCATAGCTATTTTCTTCATTGTTCAGGCATCTCTTCTTAGATTATTTGTTTAGTAAGCCAGCTGAACACTAGGCTCACCAGCAGTATGAATCCTGCTGGCCCAGCCAACGCATTGACTCAAAGACAGAAACATGGTGTGAGGAAAGTCTGCCCAGCCCCACGAGATCTCCTGCTCGCCTTCTTTTTGAAACCTCAGTAAAGGGGGCCTACAGTATTCAAAAAAGGAGGAGAGCCTCTGCTAGCAGTAGTCCAGTCTCCTCTGAGGTTGAAGGAGTTCCTCACTAAAGCAATAGCACTGCTTTCTGTTAGACCCGCACCTGTGAAGCTGCCAACACAGGTGGGATTTATGCTGCTAGTTGCCTTCCAGCTTGTGTGTAAACCCTTATTACGCAGAAATAGAAATCTAGATGGCAGGGATTCGTGCGTTTGTTGAAAGCTTTTTGTGATCTCTTTCGGATCAGGCACTCTTACATTACTTGTCATGTCACAGGTTTACCTTTTAAGTACTCTTTGAAACTGTCATGTCCTATTTGACACTGACACATCCCCAAGTCGATGTGCATAAGATGAGCAGATAGCAAGAGCGGTATTTTTTACCGTACGCATAAATATACCCAGCGGTGGCAAAAAGAGTAAATACAACACATGTATTAACACACTGTCAATTTTTTTCCCCACAAATTGGAAACACTTGCAAGAGAATCAGTAGTTTCACAGCAAGTAAACAACCAGTAGTCTCACAGTGATAAAATGATTACAGTATCCGTCCAGCTGCCCTAAAACTGAAGCCTTATGGCGCATCCTGGGCCACCAAGACCAACTCTTAATCAAACAGAATGTACATACACAAAATAAAAGAACAGTTGAAAGATGAGAAATTTCTATGATTGTTTTTTATTAAATTGATACTCTGTGAATATGCTTAATGTGATGCCAAAAGAATCTCAGCCTAACTTAAAAACGGTTGAGGAAAGCATAAACTGTACTGTGGCACATCTGTTGGTGCTGCTGGTGCGAGAGGCTTGGCTCGCTGGACTTTGCTGGGATTCCAGGTACCAATGCCAGCCTTGATTTGCACAGACATAACTTCATCTGTTGAGTTTTAAAACAACAGAAGCATACATAATTCACAATTAAATATATTCCTGTTTCCAAATGGCACCATAACAAAAGAAATGTCTTTATTTAGGCTTTTTTTTTAAAAAAAATGTTTTAAATGGAAGCACAAAGTTTTTTTTGATGTGTTTACTTCTAATGAGACAGTAGTGGCAACTGATCTGATTTACAGGGTTCTATAGGCACATCTCTTATAAATTGTTCTGGCAAAACGAGGGACGTAAAAGAATTAAGAGCAGAGGAGGCTTTACCTGCATCACTTGTAGCAGTGATCTGAAAGCAGGTGACAAATAGGCATAGAATGAGACACAGGGCTTTATACCTGACAATTTTGCACATAAAAAGAGTGTCAAGTGTATTTGACAGAATGAAATGAAACTAAAATGTTAGCATTAATTGCTACTCAGAGCTATATTAGCAGCCCCACAATCCGAATCAATTATGAAGATTTGTACCAGTTGTGAGACAAAAAAGATTTGGGAAGCCTGTCAGCTCTAGGGTGTCATTACCTAATGCTGATATGACTGCTCTGGGCTCTGTTCAGAATGGGGAGAGTCACAACCACCCACTTTCAGGACTGCAACCAAAATGGCACAATTGGAGTGTTTTAAAGGAAAGTTGACAGGTGTATGGTTAAACACCACCGGTTTGAACAAAAAGGTGTACTTCCCACATAGGAACCTCAGACTGCTTACTGGAGTAACCCCCAACCCCACTCCATCTAAATTAAATGAGAATGACTTTTGTGTCCTGCTTCAGCAGTCATTGCATTTATTTGGTTATCAAAATTAAAACACTGTTATACTGAAAAATTACATACTTATATTTTCTTAATATTAGCTATATTTTGGTACCTTAAAGAAACAGTTGTGTGAGAACTTATCCAAGTTTGCTGCCTCGGTGAATTAGTCAAGGGGGTAACTCATCGGTGGTGACAGCAGAGACTGATAAAACCTTATAGCACGTTCCTATTAGGTGAACTTCCAGCTGTCTTTGTCGCTGAGGAAAAAAAATCTGTCTTAGGAGCCATGACATGGGACTTCCTTTACTTCATTCCATCAGTGAGACGACATAGATGGTGATGTAGCTAACAAGAGGGATGTTTATGTTAAGGAACAGTAGATGTGGCTCTTTCCATGGGTCAGCCTGCTGTGCCCACGGAAAGATACATAGGACTAGACTCAAAGGACTGCTTTTATTCAAAATGAAAACCTTCCTCAATTTCAAGGAAATAAATTGCTCTTACTTTGCAAGTGTCTAATGCACAAGACTGTCTAGGAAGTGTTGACTCCACCAGCTCTGGTGGGCAGCACCTGACCTCTGCACACAGCGCATTGAACTCCTCTGCATCCCTGTTATGTTTCTTTTGAGAGGAGTCTTTCTTGTATATTGAGGAGAAAATACGAAGTAGATCACAACATTTTCTGCAGAGCAAATCAACAGAATGGAAGAAAGATAAGAGTTTCCCAGAGGCTCACCTACTTCCCACTCTCAGGGTTTCCTTTCCAACCCAGCTGAGCTGTGACGAAACAGCAATGTGGACAGTCACCACTGTTGTGTTGGTTATTGGCCTGATGCACCAAACCCCATGTAGTTCGAAACTGCAGCTTACTGCACAGTGTTAAACACAAATAACTAGTTAAATCATACAGTCTCCGTGTCCTAACACACCCACATCCACAGGAGAAGGGAAAGAAGAAAAACCTGTCATCGAAGCACAACTTCCTGGGTTCCCAGTGGGTTTTGCTTCTTGTTTTTATTTTTTCCTTTTTTAAAATGCAGATTGAAGTATCTGAACCTAGATATGTCCTATCTTGTGAAATGCATTTAAACTACCCTTATTTGTCCCTGATCTAGACTCTGCATAAAAAAGAAAATGAAATGGCCAAGGAGCAAAATCTACCATAGGATTAAAATATCCGTTGGAGAGGGATTATAATTTTAGATATAAATATCTTAAGAAAAAGAATGTTTAGCTTTTCTTCCAAGTCGTCAAAGCATATATTATTCTTTAATGGAAAAATGAGGGGAGCTACTTTGTGTTATTCTGGACTTAGAGTTTACCCAGAGTTTACCAAACAAGGATGTCATTTGGATGGTGCTGGACATGAAAGCATTAATGTCAAAGCTGAATGAGGCACTGTTTTATCCCATTTGATTCTTGCTATAGGAAACAGGCTCTTGATTTGCAGCATGGGACTGGCTCACCAGCACTTGTCCCACCCATCAATTACCAGCTCGCAGTATTTTACAGACACTATATTCTAGAAGACAGCAACAGTTCAGGAGAGATCACTGAGTGAAGGAACAGTACCCTTCATGTTCCTTAGCACAGAAGCACTGTCCGCTTCACCTCCCTTCACCAGTGTATGTAACTGAGGTAAAAAAGACTTAGTATTTTAAAGTATTTTAGTCAGCCAAAGAGACATCAGACAACTCAGAGAGAAAATGAAGTCAAGAGCCGTATAACTTATGGTTGGACCGTGTTCAGTGGGAAAAAGGACATGAGCCCATCACACGGTAAAGCTAGCTTAATGTTTATGCATTTTCAGTGGTTTTTCCCTCCATATGTAGGCAGTATAAAGATTAGTCACGTAAGACTTGATTTTTGCCCCTCAAAGCCTCTAAACAGACTAGCAGTACAAAATATTGATCGTTGTGACGGCTGGGCTCTGAGCCTACTACAAACCTTGAGCTCGATTGAAAATTGTTTTTCATTCAGCTACTTGAAAACCTGTTTTAGCAAAATTTTCTAGTTCTCCTGACTCCTTTTCTTCTGAACTGCAAATTCACCATTAAGAAAGCACAGATAGTTTAAAGAGGATACACATAAATATTAGTAACACTGATAATTAAAAAAGGGTCAGAAAAAAAGTAATTATCTTTTCAATATCATGAAAATAAGATATAAATGTGTGAAAGTGGAAGGCTTACATTTATGTCTTCCAAACATTATGCCACAAAGTGTATTAGAGACCAAGTCTGAAATCCTAACCTTATTAATTCTCATAATCCAGGATGTAAAACTATGTACCAACTAAAAAGACTTTCAAATTTACCAAATCCTGATAAGGCCTGTGTACACTTCTATTTCAGAATACTATTATTAAAAAGCTCAAGTGCTTTCTTTGCTAACTGGCACTGGTGACCTTTGAAATTTGCCTCGTGATCAAGGCTCTAGTGTGTTTTACACATGTTTTCATGCCAAACAGCACAACACAACTGGTTTTCTGGTAAAATTACCTACCTACTACCTGCTTCTCTGCTCCCCCATCCCCTCATTACAATCACCTTTCTTGAATCAATATAAAAAGTTAGCAGTGTACCTGAGAAAGGTTTTTAATGATTAACATGTACTTTTCTGAATTATTTCTTATTTGACATGCTTTCAGAGAATAATATCACATGCTTAAAAAGAAACTCTAGGAGAAAGGCTAAAACCACATGTCCCACTAACTTTCTTGTGATTAAAGGGTATTGTGCTAATCAAGAACACATTCATTCAGAAATTATACTGGGTTAATTCTTCTGCTAATAAGCGACTTTTTGGTTTCTTTGCTAACTCCTGAAGTCCTTAGGGCTTCTTTTTTGATTACATCTTTGAGTTAAGCCAAACCAAATCAAAGCAAGGCAGTACACAGCTGTTTACCAGAAGCAGAGTCGCTCAAATTTGGTTACTTCTGCCTGCACTACAAGAGCAGAGTGAGGCAGGCTGAACGCTGCAAGCTGCCTCGAAGGTTACGGCCTTTCAAGGATGATGAATGGTGCATTTTAAAGAGTAAGATTCAGAAATGCACCCGGTTCTGAGGAACTGAGCATCATAACACTGTGTGAAAAAACAGACTCGCGGAAGGATGAGTAAGAACCTTTGCCCTGGCCTTTATGAAGTCGCAAAGGCTTAGTAAAACGTTGCCAGGAAAGCAACTGCAGTTTTTTCCATAATGACGTTTGAGCCTTGGGCATCCAAGAATTCTGATTCTTTCTTGATCTTTTCTTGAAAACACCACCAGTTATGGGTTAGTATCAATACCACTGGTAGACAGTGTTCATTCATGTAAAGAACTAAGATTTTTACCTGCTTTCGCATATCGTATTACCAATACCTTTACTGACATTTTTGGTTTTGTAATTTGAGATCGCAACACATGGTTGATTCACAGGATCACGGTCCGCTACCAAGAGTTTTCAATTGTACTCCTGGGCATCGTTCACACACAGCAGGTGACAAAACTTGGTGCAAGCCTGTTCCAGGGAGACACCAACGGCTCTGAGTAAATCCCTGCATTGGGATCCCAGTGCTTCTACACCCGGCCAAAACTGGGCAGGGCTGGGACTTGTCTCTTGGCAGTCACATGCCAAGGGGGGGCCTAAGTGCCAGTGGATCTGTCCTGGAGCACTGCTCTGCCTCAAGTCATCAGTGAGCACTTTATTCCTTCAAGCAGCCGGGTGCTTAAGATATATTCCGTCTGAATTTCATGTCTTGTTTGAAAAGATTACTCAAAATCAATGTGAAAGACAGGCTAGGAAAACAAGTGTAGCCAAGTAATTTCTTAAGCATGGTTATCTTTCCACTGAAGAGAACACTAGGGAGTTACTAATCTTTGCTAAACAAAAAGGATCCCTGAGACGTGCTGCTTCTCTCTGCAGCCCTTCAGCTGATGTACGAGTCCGCAGCCTGGTCAACACTTAAATCCAGACAGACTCCCTCTTGAATTCTCTGCTCTGGCTGTCTGTTTTTCTGGCAATTTGCAATGGGCCTGTATTCAGCCCAGACTGTCTTGCCTTAAATGCATTTTTTAATCCTGTTTTGCCACATATTCAGCCTGCATAATTTGAATCCTGAGCCTGGGGAAGCAACTCAATAGAATAATTACTGAGTCTTTCATAAGCGATGCATCGGGCCAGGCTGTCTCAGTAAAATCAATGTCTAGCATCAGCTCCCGGTCTCTGCCCGTCCTTCCCCCAGCCTCCAAATCTAGCTAGTTTTTCAATAAAAAAGATGCCCATCTGGCTCTTCAGAGACAACCAAACAGAGGATTAAAAACCAGAATTTACAAACCGAAACCGGGACTCAGTTTTATACAATAAAACCCGACTAGGACGTGTGAACTTTGCTCGGTGGACTCACTGACTGTTTCCGGTCATTAAAAGCACCATTTCTCAGGAGTACTGGTGCCTTTCCTAATCTGCCATACTTCAGTGCAGCTCATGAATTTCTCCCTTCCAAAGCTGTCCGTTGTCATTTCAGCTGGATACAGTATTTATTTACTTTAGGAACCAAAATTCCTGCTCAAATTGACTGTTGCACTGTATGCCAACAGCATCTCCATTTGATTCCGAGGGAAGGAACACATACGAAGAATTTCTGCTTGCTTTGAAAAGAGAGAGTCTTTAAACTCTTTAGTAAGAGGAATACTGAAATAAATAATTTCCATTAAAATGGCTGTTACACAGTTTGATCACAATACAGAGAGATTCAAGAAAAGTTTACCTTTAGGTCAACTATGTAACAAAATGTATTGCAAAGATTTAGTGCTGACACCTAGAATGGCCTATAGAATGGATAATGTTGACATATAATTTATTCAGCTGTCTTTTCCTATCAATTTTGAAACACTGGTTTTGTGAATAAACATGACTTTATTGCTTCAGACAGTATTTTGTTGTGGATTAAAGTACCTACTACATGGCCATTACTTGAGGTACTGTTCAAATGCATGCAATAACACAGCCACGATCTCAAAGAGTCTACAAACAATTTTTTTTCTCCCTTCAAATGAACCTTCTGGTTTTTCATCAGTTCTATTCTCAGCATTCAACCAGTTCTTGGAACCAATTCTCTTCTGCAATTCCCATAAATAAGAATATAAAAGGTGAAATTCAAGACTGCTGCCATATCTCTACTACCGATTTTAAATTTTTTCTATATTTCAGGTTA
Organism: Steatornis caripensis; assembly: GCA_013398225.1. Lineage (NCBI taxonomy): Eukaryota > Metazoa > Chordata > Aves > Caprimulgiformes > Steatornithidae > Steatornis > Steatornis caripensis. The sequence goes on from VZSC01017095.1 coordinate 1,249,622, forward strand.
GAAATGGTTGATGGTTGGAATAAGAACAGAATGCAGCATTATTTTAACTCACCCTACTAATTATATGCTTTAAAGAAATAAGGAATTGCATTGTCTTGTAACAAGTGTAGTGTCTAGCGTAAACTGTTGTAATAAAAAAAATCTTCTAGATTATCATCATAAAAACCAAGTTTAAAATCCTCTGCAAAATGCAAGTAATTTAAAGACCCTTTTGAAAAACAAGAGCTACTCTGGGCAGATCAGTATTGTATTTATTATCGTAACCATGGAAACAATATAAATTCCCATTTGCTAAGGTATTCGTTTGCTGCCTGCAAATGATGAATATACTGTACTCAATAGGTGAATGAAATAGTTACAATTTCAATAAGTAGTCAGATTTGTGATTTTTGTTCTCTGTAAAACATAGACGAGAGCTCCTGGGTATGATCTAAAGCTCTGTGAAATGTTTGGAATGAAACCACAAACCCTGGGAAATTTGCCTGGTTCCAAAGGTTTGTGACAAACCAGAAAATCGAACTCTGTTTTACGAAGGTTCATGCTAAGGTTTGAGAACCTGGAGGAGACATGGGAGGAGGAAAAAAAAGAAAGAAAAGGAAAAAAAGAAGCACCAGCTTAAATAATTTTTGTGCCATCACGAAGTATGTTCGCTCAGTCCGGTCCTCCTTGATTGAGTCCTGCTTCAAGGTTGGGGCTCATGCAATGTGTGACTTGAGCAGAAGCGTCCACTCCAAACTCTTCTCTGAACTTTCCAGGTGCTCAGTGTCAGATCACAGCCTGGGATTTGAACTCCACAGCTCGATCTCTCTGTAATGGGCTGAGATGAAACAGTTAAACTCAGCACTCCAGAAGTGTGTTCAGACTGTGGAATTCAGGCCTATTTCTTCAAAACTGAAGTCAGAAATTCAGCTATGCAGTTTTTATTGCTCTTTTGTGGGCACACTTCGAAATACGAGGCACCTTGCAGACATTCAAAAAGGTGCAGACTTTGTCTATCTGACAAAGACAGACTGTGTTCATCTGACTCTTTTGTCCTAAGGGAGCCAGAAGCTAAAAGATAAGTAAGCTGACAGAACTAAAGAAAGAGGACAGAAAAGAAAAACACCAAAAAATGTTTATAAAAGTCACTGAATTCTATGTACGCGTAAGTGTTTCTTTGAAAGAGATTCCTGGCAACCTTTGGGATTTTGCAAATACACTTCATATTATAATACAGGTGCAATACGGAAAAAGGGAGGCATTCAGAAAGAAGCTCAGAACTGTTGTGTAATAATCTTTCTCGCTCTGTGAATATGCTTATTTTTCTTAGTATGGGATAGTGATACAGGATGGAGGTTTCTACTGGGCAGGATTTTTTTTTAGTGTTTGAAAAGGTTACTATCAAAGTGATTAACAGTCTTGGTTTTGAAATACAGTGCTCGTTACTTCAGGTGGAAATCAATGCTGCCAGCAATGGTCAGAAGGTGAAAATGTTGAGAATGTCTGAAGAATGTATCGACCAACAACTTATTTCCCTTTCATAGTATCATCAGTGATATTTTTATTAAAAAAGTACTTTAAATGTACTGTGAGACATTATACACTCTAATCTTATAGATTATTTTTGGTTAAGAAAAATACGTTGAATGTCAAAGAACATGAAATTGGAAAATAGTTGAGAAGTGACAATGCAAAAATTATACATTTGTTAAATGAAAAGTCTCTTTCTTGATGCTTTTCCATCAAATAGCCTAAGAGTAAAGTCTTAGGATGACAACAGATAGTGAGTGTCATGTAAAAATCACATGTATAGATTTGCAAACTGGAATCTCTTCTGCTTTTCATATAAAAGGATTTATCAATGGAGATTGGAACTGATAAATATTTTTGGTAAATATTTGCATTATAGGAAGAAAGCAGATTGGTTTTCAGGTATTTCATGGAGTCTGCAGAGCCAGAATCTGTGGAAAAAACCATAATCCTTGGATTTTTGGACAGAATGTGGGATCTGACAAGCCACATGAATATAAGCATGCATTAAAAAGATTCTTTATATCTATTAATTTAAGGGTTGCTTGAGAAATCTTCGTGCTTGCTATTACTGTGGTTTTAGTCCCCGCAAGTATACAGATCTTCAAATCTAAAAATAGTTGAAGCGAATGAGATTGCCACTGGAGTGCTGAAATCCACCCAGATTTAAAGTTAGAGGGAGATTTAAGTTTAGAGGGTCCTCTCTGAGCAGGTAACTTTGAGTCATCTGGATCGTAACAATCCAGAAAGTACACCAAGGTCTTGTTGGTTTTTGTCACGCATATGCTATTAGATTAGAAAACATTTGCCTTAAATAATTGTCAAACTTTTTGTGGAACATCTCTACAAAATTTGTAGAGCATCTTATTTGTACATTCTCTGTGAATGCAAATGGGTATTTACATGTGTTAATGTGCAGTTTAATGCGGAAAGATGCATTTGGGGAGCAGCAACAGATTTTGTGGGCATATTTAAGAATGTTAATTTGAAAATGTGTGCTATAAACTTTAGTAATTTCAGAACAGACCCTAGAGAACAGTTAAGTGTCAAACACAAAACACCTACTCAAAACGGAAAGAAAAACAAAGAGCACATCAACTCCATTACAGGCAAGCAAGCTGAGCAGAACAGGAAAATTTCTGGCGACGATTTCACAAGACTGAATACAAGAATGCCTTTGAAGCCATCACCTACTTACCAATCATGATTGGTTTATTGTCTGTGGAAAGGCATGCTTAGCTAATTTAGAGGGAGGTTTTCTTTCCAGTCATAACTGCTACAGTAAACATGGAACAGACACTGGTCACTGTACATTCTGATTTTCGAGAAACATCTGTTATTCAGTTCCAGATCAGAGATTACTGGTTTTGGTACTGAGGCATTAGATAAGGTATAAAACTGTCTGTTGCAAAGGAAGCTGTATGAGGCAGCAGCTTTCTTGACAGAAACATGAAGAGAGGCTAACACAGGATTTAAGAAAGGCTCCCTTCCCTTTGGGATAAATACTAATGATTGAGCCAAAGAACGACGCTGTGAGCTATGAACCATGAGCTAACGACAATTTTCATGTTACAAACAAAACAGCGTCCCAGAATGTTCTCCCCATGGTGCTAGTAGTACCAGGTGTGGAAACATAGGACTCTAAATATTTTATGCACCTTTTTCATGGAAAAATATTAATGCATTTTAAAAGATGTACAAAGACAAACCTTATTCAGACATAGAGATTGAAACAGACGGTCCAAGAAAATGATTAAGTTGGAAACGAAATACATAGAGGCTCTTCTGAGTAGTTGTATCTATTCTTCTTAGAACAAATATACCATTACCATTTCCCTCTTACTGCAAACTGGAGACCAGATCCACGTTCATTTGTCACATCAGCCATGCAGACTTGCTAGCAATTTCAAACTGAATCCGAGACCTCCAAGCTCTTTCTGCGTCCACTGCTTGTTTTGAATTCTTTAAGCATATGAATGTTAGATGTAAGTAATACAATCTTTCTTCAAAGTAATTAGAGAAAGAAAATACTTTTATTTCTCTGAGATCATGGAAGAAGGGATTATAGTAAGTTAAAGGCTTTTATCTTGACTGCTCTGATCATATGTTCTAATAATTTTTTAAAATTTTATAAAACACAGCATTTGTGTCTTGAATATTTGTTATTAGTAAAATAAATTATTTGATTTTAAAATAAAAAGTATGGCTAAAAATAATGCCTGCCTTAAACCTACAATTGAATAAATCATTAATACAAAACATCTCTCTCAGGCTATTAGGTGTTTTATAACTTGTAGGAATTCTCCCAGGGGTTCTTGCTCTCAGAGCAAATTTTTTCTGTGCATAGCTAGATTATTCTCTTAGTAAGCTGTTGCCTCCTTTTTTGCCCCATCGGGTATTATGGGCTGTTCTCTGTCTTTCAGGGGATTCTGAATAAATACAGTGTTTGAATGCAAAGATTTATTTTATCTCATTAACATTAGAATCAGTTAACTTGTCTTCTGCTTCTTTCTTTCAGAGAATCAAATTTGATTTTCCCTCTTCCAAAATCTGGAGAAGATTATCCTGCAACACAGAGGAGTTTGTTAGAGATGAAACATGCTCTCTAATGTCTCTAGAAGTCTGTCATTTTTGCATTCCAAAGCAAAAATCAACTCCTCTCTCAAATCCAAATCTGAGGCACAGAGACTCTAAGCAGGATACAGGAAAGAGTACTCTGGGTACTCTGGGTACTCTGTGACCTGGGGTTGGGAGAACTTGCAGAGCCTCTGCTGACTGATGGCATTTCTCTGCTGGGCTTGGCTCGGCGATAAAGGTGATGGGTAGGTAGTCAGCTCTGCTTTCAGTGCCTTCCTAATGATCTATTGCATGTTCTCTTCACCTCGTCAATTAGCAGAGAAAGTAGGTATTTGGATGACCTAGGGTATGTTTGTGCAACATGTACTCATCTTGCACAATACTAAAGACGTGCAGGCTGACATATCTTCACAGCACGATATACTGCTGTAAAAAAACCCCATTAGCTTACTCTGAAAATCAATAGGTAAACTGCTGCTGATTTCACAGCCAGCATAGCTTCTGTTTTGAGCCTTTGTATTGCTCACAATTGCAAGACGTGTACGTGTCCTCCTAATAGGTTTATGTCTGTGAAATGCTTGTAAAAACTTCTGTTATTGGTCATGATCACTGAAGGAGCTTTGGCTAAATGTACAACTAGCAGTTACCTGGGGCCTCCAAGACCTGGGGATGTAGTCTGTACTCCAATGAGATGCTGAAGCTGTGAAATGGGGCTACAGTCTTTCAAAAGACAACTATACACATACAAGCAACCACTCCAATGTGTGCTTGAAATTACATAAGCTCACATATCTGCTGTGTCTTCCTCCCCCTGTCCCTTGACCATAGCAAAATGTCAAACTGTCTCTTCATGGAAGCCAGATAACAGAATGTTTATGTGGACCCTGAAGGGTGGAATCAATAGAATCCATTTAGCAGCTGAACAACTTCAGCTCATGACTGTTCTAGTTTATGGAGGCTAGCTCCTAAGAACACTGAGTAGCTTTATTTAACACTGTGGTAATACAGGTTGGAGGCTACAAGGAAAAGTGTCAGAGAGGTATTTCAGGATAAACACGAATGTCCTGACAGCCAATGGGTTCCTTTGAGTTGCTAGGGAAGAAATAGGACAAGACTGGGCAAAGCTGACACCAAGCCAGTTGTATTAATCTTTTTAAAAGGCCAGTAAGAATAATTTGCTTTGATGGGGTCACTTAGCTGGATTTGTGTGGCATGGTTCTCAAAAGTAAATTACAGGAAGAATGGGAGGAACTGATGTGATACTCCCCATCGTAAGGGATCAAGCTCTGTCAAGGCTGCTCTGTAGCGGCTCCTGAACTCTACCATGTTCCTAGTTGAGGAACAAGAGTAATGAAAAATGAAGTCTGACTGCTGCTTTTGCTTATCCCATCTGTTGTACAACAGTGGGTTGTTACCAGAGTAAACCAGAATTCAGAATTTACTTTAGGCCACACAGCTAGGAGAGACCACCAGATTTCTCATTGTAAAGAGAAAGTGAAAGGGCTTTAAAAGCCAACTGGATCTTTTCAGTGACACAATTAAGTATGAAGGACAGAAAAGATGAGAAAAATAGCTTCTGGAAGGAGCGAAACCCCAAAATATAAATGCTTAAAGCAGACATCCCACATGCAGTCTAGTAGGCCCAGATCAAGAGATTTAGCTGCCATGAACTATGCTTAAACACTGATGTCACCAGTGGGTAACCATTCACAACTTCATTAGAGTCTGCCATACCAATTCACCTTGAAAAGTCATATGTGTAGAAAAGAATTACCACAGAAAGAAAAATGGAGAGATCTAACACCAGACAGCAAATCAAACTTGCGTTACGATCACAAAACCAGGAAACAGTTTCAGATACCTTCTAACTAGCCAGTGAATGTCACCTCCTCCCCCAAATCCCCCATACCTCAAGCCCAGTCAAGACTAATTTATTTCTGGCAGGGGGAAGAAGATGCATTTATCAAAATATGCTTTATTTCAAAATGAGAAGATTTGCAAGTGATGCAAAGGTAGGTAAAAGTATCATGAAGAAAAAACGTTAATAATAACTGGTGAATGTACTTTCTGGAATTATGCGTGAAAGTCTACAAACGCACTAACCTTGGCCTATTCAAGTTGTGAGATACTGATGATGCTGGACAGAGATGCCATTGAGGTTGACATCTATATTGTATTTGCTCAGCAGTGTGGAGTCAAAGAAAAAAGCATACCAGCTTCATTTTTCACCAAAAAACACTCCAAACCCCAGCAGTTTTTACTTGTACTAAGGGTCTGGTATAATTCATCCAGCAACTTAACCAACTGCCCCAACACCAGCTAAGGTATCTTTTAGAAAATTAGTGCACAATGCTAACTTGCTGCTCTGGAGACCTAGTCTAGACAGTAGCGGGTAGCAGAAGGCCAACAAGTAGAGACAAACAACAGATCCTGTATTGTCCTTCACTGTTACTGAAAGAAAAAACTATCAGACCTTTCAGAAAAGACTAGGATAGTATCGAGTTGTGGCAGAGAAGCTTGAGGGTCTATATTACGCCTCCTGCAAGGGGTACATCTAGCCATGCAAGGGCATTACATTGACCTTATATTCTGCTTGTGTTTGTGAGAGAAACATGCCCTGAATTTTGAAGGCATTACAAACAGGAAGGCAGAAGGTGAAGATGTTAAGCTAAAGGACCTAAAAGTTCATACAATGGAGACCCTTTCCCTTTAGATAAGGCCTGAGTAAAATCTTCCTATGTGCATGCTATCTATACGGCAACTCGTATTCCATTATAACTGCCCAGACAGATACATGTGTAGTTCCTCCTCTCTACAACATTTCTGGGACCATTGCTTGTCGCTAATAAGGATAGTTCCAACCTCTACAGGGAGAGATCTTGACATAGAGCTCTGAAGTGATGAGGTAATGCCTCCCCTTTGCGAAACACAAGATAGAAGGAAGGAACTGATAATTACTTGGTGTTAGAAATGACTAGAAGTAGTCCCTAGCAACAATTCCTTCTTGCTACATTACAAAGAGTTCAACTTCATGTGTCTGTTGCCATGATTTACCAGCCCTACCATCAATAATTGAAATGTGCCTTTTTTTTGAGAGAAAAGCGAAAGATCACGCTCCCGTTATTTCTAAAACAAGATTTTTTTTTTGCCTGTGTTTCATAGCGGAAATCCCTGGTATTACTCCCACACTCTAAACAATACATCTTCTCTCGTATCACCCAATAGTTCCTGTATCAGTGTGAATAGCAATAATTCTTATATAACAAAAATACAGAGGAATATTGGTCAGGCTCTTGCATTCCTAGAAAATACATTCTTTTTAGAAGCTCAGATTTTTAAATGGAAGTAGAGTAAACACGGGTAATTAGCATTTAAGTCATAGAATATTACAGGATCAAATCCCTTGTAGTTACAAACTGGTGCAGCTTTCTTAGTACCTCTGCAGTTAGATAGTGGAGAACTACTACTGAAGTTTGCTCATGCTGTTTTGTTCTGTTAATACAGACAAGAATTACCATACTAGATGACAAATATGTTCCGTTCTAATGTACTGCTTCAGGCCAATGATATTCAGGGGACAGTGTAATTGCGTTGTATAAGGTACTTAGAAACTCCATTCTAATCTATCACTAATTGTTGGAATTTCTGTGTAGTTTAAGGACTGTAACTGCCCATCAATTTCATTTAGGTGCTTCTCAAATCTTACTTGATTTGTTGTGAAATGTTCCATATGAAAATCAGATTAATTTCTTGAGCGAGGATGGAATTTTTAACAGAAAAGATGGTTATCTAAATTATTCTGCTACTCTGTATGTATAGTGGCATAATTTCATAGCTAAAAAACAGGAGCTATGGCTTCCTTATTTTTAAGAATATTACATTTGTTATGAAAAAAGAGTTGATTGCGATAATGACACTTGAATCAAGAAATAGAAAATTTTATAGCCTATCAAAAATGGACAGAAAGACACTACTGTATCGCTTGCAAGAAACCTTCTGATTTGATGAAAGCCACTGATGAATTTCACGATGAGAAAAAAAATGCAGACAGGATAGTTCATACAGCTTTACAGTCTCTCAGGGAAAGCTCTGTAGATAGCAGAAGTTGCTGAAATATTTTCTCCCTCAATTTATACAGTATCCTGGAATTTGAACAGGAGATCTTCTTATTAGGAAAATAATATTAATGATAATACTATTGTCTTTTTCTTTTTAAATTAGACAGAACACATGCAAACATAATCATTTATACTGATACCTTTTCTAGAGGCATTTATGACCTTTTCTTGCTTTAAATGATTTTTCTTATGTTCCTTATTTAACATCTTGCTACTATACTTCTCAAAAAACCACTCATTTTCAACAAGTGTGTACCCTCAATAACATTTGATTTTAAAAAAAAGTATAGGTGATAAAAAGATACAAATATTTATAATTTTCCTTTGTGGTGTCGGTATTTTTTCCCTGCAACTTCCCACATCAGATTTGAGAGAGGTAAGTTGCCAATGTGTATCATCTTTTGAAACACATGCTCATGAACACACATCAATATGACAGAGAGGGAAAACATGACCTAACGATTATTAACTCCCGTAATCTTACCTTAAACTTCAGTGGCCTTTGACTCAGGCTCTAGACCCACAGCATTCCATTCACTTTCGATAGGTTTCCTTTGTGCTCTATTTCTGTATGTTTCATGGTATGCGGGTCTGTTGAACAAATGGCAAGGTGCAATTAATTTTTGTTCTGGTCTTTTAAATTTCCTCAAACTAAAACTTACCATCAATAACTTCAAGCTACTGTCCTATTAATGCTTCATTAATACAACATTAATCCAATTTTAACACTATACAGACTCCTTATTGGCCCAAAGAGCATATTTAACAAAGTTCAGGAGGAACCGTAGCATGAGGAAAAGGACTACTACTGATGTCATTTATTACCAACTTTTCCCAAGAACAATTTCTTAGACCGTTTATCTTGGTTCCCAAGTTATTTCTGAAAGTAACTAATCCTTTGGAATTAAAAATATATTTCTTCAACTTAAACAACAAGACTGCTGATTTTCTCAAGTGGAACTTTCCATTTTTTGCAGTTACCCATATCTTCAAAAACAGTCAATTACAAGAGCTCTCACATGCTAAGCCTCACAGTACACTATTGCTTATACCACTGCTCTAATACAGTTCTGAAGGACATTTAAAGGCCCATGGACTAAATTTTGTTAACAAAATAGATCTGAGTCAATCACACTTCAGGAAAGTCCTCTAAACTTTTTTTGCACCTTACATCAAAAGCCCTAGGAATATATCACAATTTTCTAAAACCAAAGAGAAAGTAGACTGAACTCTGCATTTCTAGTACAGCAAGCTTCTCTAGTTTTGAAGCAGATGTATGATATCTACAACTTTGGGATCTGAATCCCTTAGCAATAAAGTCCACAGCAATGTTTTACATGAGAGGTGAAGTTCCTGGATTATTCTGACTACCTTTACTCAGCTTTTACTTTTGATTTTGTCAGGTGCTGACAGAATACTCCCAAAATACTTGCTAAAGTCTCTTGTCAAACAATTATCCAATTTCCTCCCACCACCCCCACAGTACCACCTCCGTTTCGGCTGCTACATCACTGTTCTGCCCTGTTATACCCGTTCTGATTTCATGACCAGGAAGGAATAACAAAATGAATACAGCTGATGAAGTATTTCTCTTTCACTTCTCCCATCTCTGACTTTTCAGGAATAACATTCACTTCCAAAGGCATAACTGCACTAACCCTTGCACTGTGAAATGAAGAGCAACTGCTGCTACAGATGTCCTCGGAGTGGTTAGCTCCTTAGCTATCGTTGGTGCACATGCTGACAAGTGTTATGATTCATTTCTGAGTGCCTGGTTAAGGCAGGTCACTTATTGACAGGGGATAGAAAAAGCAATCTCGTAACATCCTACCGCATGGAAACAGTAGCGAATCAAATAAGAAAGGCAACAACATTTCTCTACCAAAATTTTTTTAGCAGACACATGCAGATGATCCTTTGCAAAGCGTCAAGGAAGGCTACTCGAGTGATACATTTCAAAAGCAGATGGTTCATTTAAAACATTCAGTCTAATTTCTGTTAGCAAATCCTCTTGCACGAGCAATATATTTTTTAAAAGTGCTTGAGGATTTGGGTATTTCTCAGTTTCGGGGTTCCCATTTTAGCAAGCTTTTAAAGAAACTAATTTTTTAGAAGAACCAATTCTTCAGCACTTTCTGCAAAAAAAATAGGTCACTGGCTTTCTGTCAGACTGGGAGCAGCGAAACAGAGCTTAAAATGGCAAATGATGGCATTTGGGGCAGTGGTCCCCAACGAGTGAGGTGTGACCACATTGCAGGAGAGGTGTGGATCTCCCAGACCTCTTGTCCCAAGCTGTGAGATGACAGACATGGTGCCAACAAGGACGGGAGCTGCGGATGCCATAAAAACCTTGGTGCAGGGGTCAGGGGGAGGACCGAACCTGACTGGGTGCCTATGTAGAACTACCTACCTTCTCCAGAAAGTTAGGAATCACTGACTGAGGGACTCACACCTTCTCATCTTGAAGCTAATGAAAATTTTACCACTCCCAAGTGGAGCAGGATGTGTAGTTCAGTTATTCTACTTTGAATACATAGTTTCATTCCTTTCCCCTGCAGCAAAAAGAATTAGCTACACTACTACATTTTACCTTTTGACAGCACTCAGGTAAACAGTGCTCAAAAGTAAGGCTAGAAACACTTTTAACCAAAATAGTGATTTACAACTCCAGAGTGATAGAAAGCAGCCTTAATGTAAATGAAAATCAAGTCCCACATGCTGGCTCTTTTTTTTTTTTTTTAAATTAACAATCTCCGTAGCTGTAAGAGAGAGAAATTAATTATGCCTGGCCTTACATCATGCTCAATGTGTATTGATGCAAATGCACCCTATTTTAATTTCTCTGAATGTTAATAATAGAGTAAAGGAGCACTAGATTATGTTATACAAAAGCAATAGACGTAATTAAACTTCATTTAATAAAATCATCGGGGATATGGAAGCATTAATGACTTATACTCTTCCTTTGCAGGGAGCGGAAGATGTGTTAGTCCATAGGAGCCTGAATACCACTGAGATGAGAGCAATGTAAATATATAAACAGGAATGCTAAGGTAAGCAGTGTATCATATATAAAAAGTCTTAGAGTGAAAGCCTCAAGCAACAATAAATTATTTACTTTAAAGCACCAGGAAATCGTAGTATCTCAGGTAAATGACAGTGAAAACATTTTCCATCCTCTGAGAGGCAAAGCATCAGCACTGAATTACCTTTTAAGTGCAAAGCTGGTCAAATGTTGTACTAACAGTGTTTTAGAAAAAAACGCTTGAACTGTGAATGGTTGTTCACTTCGTACAGCCTTCTGTTCCTCTCTAAATTTATATTCACAAATAGCATTGTATTCGTACAACTCTTGTCTGGAATGGCTGTTAGCTCTGTGAATGCTCTCGCTTGGCCACAAACCCATATATTCATTTTTTATGACCATGAACACTGGCTGATTCCTCATTTCCACCCATCCCCAGCCATTGTTTTTCTGTTAAAAAAATACAATAACTGTCTCCTAGTCAGGAAGAAGGGAAAGCACCATCTGACTTAGTTGATCAGTGGCATACTACAACTGATAAGCTGTAAAAACTGCTTATCAGCAAAATGATTTTAAATCAAAAGGAGCTAGATTTGAAAGAATAAAAGAAAAAAAATCCCCCACTTTAACAAGAAATACTGTTTTATCTTCATTGCACTTCTCTGCCACAAAAGCATTCCTACAAAGCTTCCTATGAATATTAAACCTTCAATGAGGGCAAGAATCTGCAGAAAACAGATCTAAATAATAAGAAATATTTATTTTTCTTTGAATTGTGTGGTTTTATTATAAGTGTCTTGACTGCCTTCAAAGGATTAATGACAATTGATGGTAGTAATGATTGTACTTCTGTAGTTTTTTTACAGACAAAAATATTCCTATATGTAAGAAGCATTCATGGGAGAAGAAAGCCTAAGTGGACAGCAGACAGCAGCACAATACTCCAGATTTTTAAAGGCTCCCTGTAACTCTGGTTGCACATTTTGCAGTTCTTTTCAAGCCTTTTTCAGAAAGCGTAATTCAGTGCAGTGGCACTTAGCTGCTGTGGCATTTCACTAACAAAGAGCTGCAGTTTCTAATTTTTCATAAATAAGGCAGCCACCAGTGACTTGCCTTTTTTAATTTGAATTCTAGAGAAAACAGCTTCTAATATTTTGAGCATCATCTGTCTGTAGGTCATTGTATCGATTGGTACAATTCTCTTAAAAATTCTCTATCTCCCCAATTTGTTATTTTTTAAATGCACAAACTTTTTGATGTTTATCTCAGCTCAAATTTAATCCACCTTTTTGCCTTGGGTATGTTATACAACCCAAACAAAGATATACAGGCAGGGCTGAGGGGATTTGTCCTAAGTTTAACTATGTCCATACCTGGCACTTTCTAATAAGAGATGAAGTGACACAAACTGAGCATGAAACATCTGTTGCACAGTAAGTGGTAGCTGAGTTATGAGATGAGGCTTTATGTGATTTCCCTAAAAAAAAAAAAAGCTTTTATGAAAATTAAATGTTCGTATTACTGCTTATAATGTGTTGCAGAAATATCAATACATTTGGCATAGATAAGACCATTAAGAAAATGTATTGAGACTGTGACATACATCAATGTTTTACGTTATAAGCATCAATAATAAATAATAATAATTTTTCACTTCCACCAAATGGCTCAGCACTCTTTGCAGAACTGGTTTGCTAGATGTACTGCCTCTCACCAGGCAAGAAACAAAGCTTGGAGGACAGTGGCTGGAGTCTGACCCCAGTTGCACAGGCCAATGTTTGGAGCAATTCCTTCAGCTCCCAAGGAGTTACTCTTGGTTTGCGTCACTGTGTCTGAGATCAATATCTGTCCCCACAAGTACAGCAAAGGGTGATTCTCCTTCACTTCTCACGCAAAGGAAAAGGGGTCATGCTAGGAACACTGTTCTCTTGAGGAAAGACAACAGCAAAAAAAAAAAAAAAAAAATCCCAAACCCAACAGCAGGGAAATGTTCAATCCATCCTGTAGCATTAAGGTGGCACATCAATTTGTGCAGCACTAGTTGTCACTGCATGGAAGCTGGTATTGGCGCCATTACTTATCCAAACAGGTTTGACTTATTTTGTGAGCAACAAAAAATCTCACAGCACCTGGGACCCCCTTCTCCACTATGAGCAAGCTGTATTATTGTTTCTATGACAAGGGAGATCTATTTTGAGTTTGAGGTAGGCTGGATAAAAGCAAGGAGCTCAGTCAATAACAGGATTCCTTTCCCACTTATATTAAAGAACGATTGAGGAGTTGTTAAAGACAAGTTGGTAAAGACAATTTCAGCTGTATCTCTGAACTATTGAGAGACAAACCCTGGCTCTTTCAGCTCCCTCTGACCAGGAGTTAAATGTAGTCTATTTCGTCAAATAGGCAGTGCAGGAAACAAGACTGTGGAGGTGTCCTCAGATTTACATCAGTGTGATTGTGATCTGTATTATTACCAGAATTATGTCTTATATTGCTGTGCTTCTATAATTCCCATTAAAGGACATCCATTTGAGTAGATACAGTAAATAGTACTTATTTTGAGAAGCTCCTTACATTTCTCTACTTGAAATATTAATGGCTGCTTTAAACTCTTATAATAGCGTATCGTATTTCATGAAAGTATTGCAAAACTACTCACACAGGTAACTACCTTAAGCCATCTTCAAGGTAAAGTTTACAGAGGCTTTTAAGAATAACAAGGAATTGAGAGAGTTACTGCTGTTGGTACAACTCATTTCAGAGTCTCCTTGCCGAAATTTTCCTCCAACATACACATTGTCCTTGACTCTGCCCTGGTGGTGCAGGACGTCTGGTGCGCAAGGCACCCACTGCCTGGAGAACCCTTCCAGTTCAGCCCCACTGGGGAACGAGGAGCGCAATGTCAGAACAGATATTTAGTCTGAACGGAACAATTCTGCATTTCTGTAGGTTTAACACTAACATCCATTCTTCTACCTCATTTGTAACTTGTGACGCTACATATACTACTATGTATTTCAGACATACTGAAATGGTGGGTGGTTTTACAGACCGTATGTGCTGTAATCTCTAGAGTCATCGCAGAATGTTACGGGTGGAAAATCAGAAGCGGTCCTCAGACTGAGTTTTTTGTTCCTTTGTTTTTGTGAGTTTATAACAGGTTCTCCATAAAGTTCACTGAAGTTTTATTTCATAGGGCTTTACACAGATGTGTAAGTAAGAAATTTTCACAGAGTTTGTGAAGAAGGACTTGAAGACATAGGTGAGATAGCCAGCAAAGGATTGTACAGAATTCAGCCAGCATCAGGATTAATCAAGTTATTGGTTCTCAAGCCACTTTGAAAGTTTCAAAGTCATCATCCTCTTCCCTGTTGCCATCAGAATGCAGGATACTTAGCAGACATTATCAATTTCTATTTTTGTGCACTCTGGCATGCACGATTGGCTCATAAAGTGATGACTGTTTTAGACTACAATGCAGAAAGCAATCAGTATTACTGTGAAGATTTAGCTAATTTTAGAAGCAATCTGAAGCCAAATCTTTCTTGAATTTTTGGTGAGAATCTCAGCTTGATTTTAAAGCATTAGCAGCGTTAAGAACTTTACATGTGTTTTAGAGAACTAGCTGAAGTGCACAGGATTATCTGCATGGATCCCGGCTTGCTTATTTTCATATTTGGCTGCATGCAATCATAGAGGATGAACTTTTTCATATTTTGCTTTTTACAATGCTTAAAAAAAAGCAAACAGATTCAACAATTAGTCAAATCATTTTAGATACCTTTTAGTTATCTCCACAAATTTAAAGATGGTATCTCTGTAGATTTAAAAAGGCATTTCTCAGACGACCCATGTACAAACTCTCCGGTGGAAATACAAACTTATCTGGTAACAATTTTTCAAGACTGTTTCCCATCACCATTTTATTACAGTAAGCATGCCAATGCCATGTAGATATAGCTTCAGTTTTCACCTCAGATCAACATTCTGGATGTTAATGGTCTATTTTTGCCTTATCTTATTGGTCCGTTTTGATTGCCTTTACTCAATCTAAGTAGTTCTTTTCTTCCTTTCAAAAGACCTGTTTCCAGAAAAACATGTCCAGTGTGGTTAAACAGGCCTTAGAAGAACACACTTAACATTTAATATAACTAAGTATTATGAATATTGAAAGCAAGTGAATTCCAGATGAAGGAATACAGAAACAGAAAGCTTCAAGGATATTATCACAAAAGTACAACCTGGGCAGATTAAAGAAACCGGATAATACTAATCTAAATGACTGTTTAGAAACGGGGTCGCTACCTGTTTGTACTACACCATACCCTCTGAAAGTCTGAAAAAAAAGCTAAATAATTTAAATTAATGCAAAGTCATCAAAGAAAATTGCAAGCACAGATTTAAAAGCTGCATGTTGAATGTTGTTCATTTAATGCTTTATGTCCAATGGTACAATGTTAGTGTTAAAACTTTAATGACTCGGCAGAGTTGGGTGTCTCCCCCTGACCTGTCCTTCATTTCTAGCTGTCCCTTGTTGTTGAAATTGTAAACTGCACAACTTTGTTAGGCTAGCAGCCTGTCAAATTATTGAGGCTATTTATATTGTCTTTAAATGGTTACCAGTGCAGCGGGTTGAATGAGGAAATTACGCCACAGGGATGTAACAAATCTGGAGTTCCCAACTTATGGAAAATTAAAACACGTATCTTTGAATGAGACTGACAGCAAGTGTGCAGTTCTCTGTAGAAAAGGTTAGGTTTCCGTTACAAGGCTTTTCATACTCCACATCCCAAAATATCTACATTGTAAGGCAGAAGATATTATTGGTATACAGGTGAGATGTGACATGCTATCATATCACGCATCAAGTGTAGTTTATTAAACACGTCCTCTACAAAGAACTCCTGTGCAGAGCTTAAAAAAACAACCCAACCCAACCAACCAAAACCCCAAACCACTGACACCTACATGACCATTACCATGCATTTCACAAATTGCACTGGACGGATACAAACACAGTAAAACAATTACCCAGAGTACAGGAGACCTACTCTAGGTTTCACTGCCACTGTAACGCCATCAATGGTATTTCAACAGGTGTGCTGGGAGAGGGAACTGAACTTGGCCCCTTTAATTAAGATACAAGTGTTCTATCAGCTTAGCTGCTGTTGCGTACTGAACCAGACCATCCATTTCCTGCTGGATGATAACCATGTGCTGGGTATTCATAGGCAGAGATTGATGCTGCTCTTCCAGTCTCCTAGAAGCGCTACTAAATAAAGTCCTTAAGCAGTGTTTTACCAATAAAGACTCTGTGTGCTGATGCTCCAACAGACCAAAACATATGTACGTGTAGACAGCATCCATCTAGTTATTACTGAGCACTGTGGAAAGGGGTGCTAAAAGGTTTATCAAATCTGCGTATGGGAGGCAGCAATTTAGCCAGTGCCATTTCTATCCAGCTTAAGTATTTATAAGGCATCTATCACCTTGGTATGCAAGCAGTGCTTAGGCATTTGTGAGCCAGTGAGACATTTGTGGGCCAATGTTATTTACAGAAGCTACAGAAGTATTTTTGCTGAATGCATGCATTTGGACAAGACACTTCATAGATATTCTGTATATGAGATGATTTTCCTGACCATACAGAAACACTTACAGGAAAATGCACATTTATATCCAGCAACATGAATGAATTGGCGCAGCTCCCTCCCCCATGCCGCACCCCAAGAAACGCAGGAAGCTGTATAACCAGAGAGGAGCAACCCCGCCCCAACTACATCACCATCTCTCTTTGGAAGTTACAGGATGCCTGTCAGCTTTAAACCGGCCAGAATTAGCTAGGCTTAATCTGACATTGCTATTATCACATATATCTGAATATTCTTCCCTCCCTGCCTCGAAACAGATTGCTCTCATATTGTTATGTTTGTGAATACAAACTGTAGTATAGCTGACTAAAATGGTGTTCTTGGCTTTTAATGATATTTCATTTTGATATATGACAAGTTCAGGGTAGGACTATTCCCCCTTCCTGTGCCCCCTCCCCCTCCCGCGTTAGACACACTCTTAAACTAGATGCTAGGTCTTAAATTAGCACAACTTGTTTCTCTAGAGATGCAAGCAAATCTAGATTTTGAAACCAGAAGAGTTAAATCAGCAAAACCCCATATGGATACTTTCATTTTAAGCCAAATACCTTAGAAATTTGTTTTGGCTGAGGTAAAATATGCTACTTTTACAGTGCAATCTAGGGGATTTACATCTGTTGAACTAATTCTGAAGAAAAACATAAAATGCAGCCGATGAAGCAGTAGACAAGAGTTCTTAGCGCAGTTATTTTCATGACTTGCAGTGTTGGTTCAGGTGGTTTCTCACAGTGTAACTTTTGCCCCAGAGTCCACAAGGATGTAGAAGCTTTTATTCTGGTGGTGGGAAACAAAAGGAAAGAAGCCAGAATCAGAAGATTCACAAGAAAAGAAAAATTCAGGAAAAAACTTATGCTAAGGATGAAGTTGTAGGGCTACCCTCAGTACATTTAAGTATATGTTTGTCACTAGGAACTTGTAGAAACAAGGAAGTTTTAGTTACAGTATGAGAAGAAAAATGGTAATTGTAAACTATGCCCATTGTAAACTAGGCCCACTCAACAGACTTGTAATTCTTAATTATCTTTTCAGGTGCCCCAGCAGCACATTCAGAAAATTGGTAGGGAAAAAGACCGCTCCCTACAGACTTGTGTTTCATGGTTCAACTGCGTGCTTCAGAGCCCTATGATCTGACACTTTGACAGAAAAAGCTGTGGGTGGGTTTGAGGACTTGCCCTTGCCAACTGGTGCTGGATCTCAGAAATAACACATCAAAAATCTGGATTGAAAAACTGGCCAAAAAAGAGGAAAAGAAAGGAAAACGCTAACAGTACTCTGTACTTCTTGCTCACACATACAACTTAGTAATTTTATTGAATGTTTTTAATTAAAATGAAAAGTACATATGTACATGGAGAGAGATAGTCAGTCTAAGTTGAAGGTACAACATTTTAGCAGGGCTTGGAAGCCCGCAGTCAGGAAAGCACTATGACTTTTAAGTTTAAATCTGCATTTATAATGATCAGTAGGTCCCGCTGATGTTAACACAGACTTTGTCAATCGCTTCTGATCTAAGCATGTGTTTAACTGACCTGGATGTACAGAAAGACGAAGCCTGCAAACAGGCTTAGGGAACACATCTATTGATGGTTTAGCATATAAGAACATTGGGAGATGGAATTAAATTTCTGTTTGGTTTTAATATTCTTTACTATAAACCCAAAAGCAAGCTATGTCCATATTAAAAAAAAAAAGCCACATGAATTTGAATTAGAACATTTCCTCCAGACTTCCCTCCTTAGGGGCAGGTTCTTTGCTGGTGAAAATTTCCATAATTCCAATAAGTTACGACTGCTTACACCAGCTAGACTTGGTCCCATCTATCACCTCTATTATCTAGATAATGTGGAAAATAATCTGTTCAGAGTTTTCATTTCCAAAACAATGTCACGTTACAATTCTCAGCAGAGTCAAAAGGCTCCCCAAAGCCATGTATGAAGAATAAACTGTAACCTTTTAAGATTTCCAAGCTGTGTGATAAATAATACTGAACTAATAACTCAGAGAGAAAGAGAAGCACTGTTTATCTTATTTTTCTGCTTTAGGGGAAAGAATCTAGGTAGCAGATTTTGTCATGATTTTATTGCTCATTTTCAGTTCCACAGGTTTCTTTCTTTGTGCTCATAGATCGTAATGACTTTTGCAAGAGAAATAAATTGTATTTCCATGGGAGCATGGAGCCAGGGCGTTAGGCAAATTGCAAAAGATGATGATGAAATTTGGACTAAGCTCACAACAGGCTTTAGGTCTTGATGATTTAAAAACATTCCTTTAGTAATAAAAATCAAGTCCTCAAGTGCAATCCTAGCAGCCTGCATGAAAACAAAAACATACACAGGATTATTCTGGTTTGATTTATAGTGCTTTTGCCTACTGGAAAACTTAGTGCAAGAAGCTTGCCAAGGTCAGTGCTTCTGCTTTCAGATTTCTTTATGAAAAAGGAGAAAGCAAGCTGCATTTTCAATTTTTTTAAAGGCTCTGGCACAACGCCAGCCACTAGGCATTCAAGAGGTGTTCTGCAAGCCATTCAACTGCAACATAAAGTTTTGTTAAAGGTATGCTAGCATGTTCTGCGCTGGCTATGTTAATCAGTTCCATTAAATTGGCCGCTGTCATATTAAGGAAAGATCTGCACACTTTGTGCCCCCTTGTAACAATAATATTTGACAATAATTATAGTGATGCCAAGGTGTAGGTGGTCCAGTTGGCAAGAAAAGCATAATATTTCTCTTTAATAGTGACTTGATCAAACATGTATGAGTGTTTTGTTGAGGCTTGAAGAGGATTATGATAGCCAAACCGAGATGAGAACATTTGCTGACGAAGTTTTTTCTTCTTTAGGAGAACACATCCTTCTGTGGAAGTGTGTGCATGTACACGTACATACCCACACACAACCACCTCCCAGAGAAAATAATCCTTATGCAGATGTGCACTGAAAAAGCTGGTGAGGTGGAGCACTCCGCCAGAGGGAAAACAGAAATCACGCCAGGCTTTGTCTTTTTGGGAAGAGGCTTTAACAAGGGCACTGCGTTGAGGTTTCGGCCCTCAACTGAAGAAACGGTGACCGTGACATGACAGGTGTTGTTCAAGGATACCTTTTCTTTAATACCGCAGGGCCACCCATCCCACCTCTGGACAATCATGTCTGCTGTGCACTGCAATTTGCTGTAGATTACTTACACCAGTGCAATAATTAATGCAAGCCAGAGCACTGAAACAATCACCATTTAAGAAGACAACAAGCCTCTCTATCCCCACTGCCCCAAGAAAACAGGAGCGAGCCACCAGCAGCGAGAGCTCCCAAGCCAGGGTGTCCCTCCAAGCACATGGATTGTCCAGTCCCACGCTGGACCCCCATGTGCAGGGCCATATCTGTCACTGGGCCAGACTGCTCTACAGCGCAGCCCCACGGCTTGGGGTCAGTTCTTACTGACAGCTTAGCTCAGAGTTTCTAATGAAGTTCTTGACAGTTCACTGGGTGACAAGGCCCTTCTGCATCCTTAGTCTGCTTTGGAATGGGTGGTGATGCCAGTAAAAACCAGCAAAAAGAAAAGCTGCAGCTGCTAGAATATGCAGTGCAAAGGAAATGGCGTGAGTGGAGGGAGCTGGAGTTGTGCTTTTGGTGTCGTGTGGAGTTGTGCACGTGTGAAAAATGAAAGAAGCCTAAGCTTTTGGAAAAAGATCTCCAAAGACGACACAGGAACACAGAAAGGCTGGGGTAGGCGGGAACCTCAGAACATTATCTAGTGCAAGACTCCTGCTCAAGTAGGACCAAGTAGAACTGGTTGCCCAGTACTTTGTTGTCAGGTTTTGAATATCTCCGTGGCTGGAGACTCTACAACCTCTTTGCTCAACTTATTCCAGTGCTTGACAACCCTCACAGCAAATAAGTGCTTTTTGTGTTCAGATGGAGTCTCATGTGTGTCAGTTTGCTCCCCTTGCCTCTGTCCTGTCACTGGGCACACACAACCAGAGCCAGATGAATGCTCTCCTGATCCGCATTGTGGGCTCTGGCTTCATGGGAGTCTGCACAGACACAGCAATCAGCCTAACGAAGAAACCTGTACAATTACAATCTGTCTGAGGGGTACGGAGTTTTCTCCCCCATTTCTCTCTTCTCCTTTCCAGTATCACCTCTGGCCAGTTTATCAGGAAAGCCTAGTGTGGACATTGCATAGATGGCATCTTGAATACATTGAAATGCATGGAAGAAGTGGACGTGAGGGTTTATGCATTGGTGCAGCGTGGCAAGGATGCTACCTGGGGCATCTACAGAGGTGTCAGTGTTTCTTCCAGCTGTACATGAAAGGGGAATCAAACCAATGCTTCAGACTTTAACTTGGTTAGCCTGTTCATAACCTAGAAATGAATTTGTACCAGGATGATTTAAATCTGTTGGTAATGTCTTTTTTCCTGGGAGAAATAAAAAATACTGTTCTGGCCATTTTCAGATGTTTTATCCTCTTCTTAAAACAATACCATAACTAAAACTAGCTGCCCTGTTTCAATGAAGCCCTGTATTCAATTGCTGGTAGTGTGTACCCACTGCCTCTAGCACTTTGCAATGCAAAACAGTCGTTAGTAATCAAAAAAGAAGCCTTAGCCTAGACTCGGTAACTAGTATTTCCCATTATGCTTACTGGCACTTGCGGTACACTATGAGGTTATTAAGAGATAAGAGATTTCCCCTCCTTTTCCTCAGTGTCTCACGTGTGTACTCTTCGTAGTATTCAGAGTACAACACGCTACCCAAGCGCATACAAATCGACAAACGTTCACATAGCAAAAAATCTGCATCACACACATACCGACACAGTGATACATTATGACATTGATTCAACACAGATGCAGAAAAAGACAACTGCTGCGTGCTCCAGCGTGCCCACGAGCTCCCAGGTGGCCACTGGAACTCTTCAGTCCAGCTACTGATCTTCTGACCTCACGTAGTACACGCGGCCTCACAAGATCACAGCCTGAGGTAATATGGCCACAGGCATTTTTTCTGTGAGTTTTCTGTTTCTCACCTCCACCTGCACTTCATGCTGTGAATACTTTCCTTCCAGACAAAGACACAAACTGACGGATCCCAGAAATCACCTGTTAACGGTTTCTGCTCTGACTTCCCTTCTGTCTTATCCCAGGCAGGACAGGACATGCCTTACCGCGTACGTGGGGTATAGCTTCCTGCTCCCCTGTCCCGCCCCCTCAAATCTGGAATACTTCCCTGGGTAACTTCCAGCAACTATCCCATGTGTCAGAATACAAATAAGCTTTTATCTCTTTGCCCTAGAACATGTGGAAATGAAGTATCATACCAAATAACCGAGTTAAAGAAACGGAGAGACAGCAGTCACCAGTGAAGGATAGTGGAAGTTGCTCACTAGTTAAAACAAACAGGCCAAGTTTTAGTTAGTCTTCAAAGATCTTAAAAGGACCCCTTTACAGTACTAAGATTATACAGTAAGATGACTTCTGGAAAATTCCAGGGCAGATAAATCGGAGATACAAATTCTTATTCCTTCCTTGATTTATTAATCCTCAATAACCAGGAGGCGTGAACAGGATGATTCTTAAAGCCATCTGAAAGCATGCACCTGAATTTTAATTAGGTATAGTTATGATTGTGTGCTAATTTTGACAAATGCTGTGGTGACTTGGTTTTTGAAACAACAAAAGAATATTTTGTTTCTTTCAACCTTCAGTGTTTTGATATAGTTTGTCAGCTCGATAACTCCAGCCCATGTTCCTGCTCTGTATATCATCTAGAAACGACCACATAAGTGAACATTCATTTTCCATAGTTATAGCCATGAAATTATGAGAGAGATTTTAGTCACATCAAATAAAGTAATTTGCCCTTTTGCAAGATAAAAAACATCAGCAAAGCAGTCCAATATTTATAATTTGGAAGAATTATTTGGAGAGGAACCTGGTTCAGAATAAAAAGCAGTTCTAAATCCAGTTTGTTATTTCTTCGATAAATGTCATACTTGCTTTAGTAGGCTAATTTTAAACACATCTGAGATACTATTCAAAGTAATGAGATCAGATCTAAAGGGTTCATCGCTCATAATGAAACCCTCATTTTTTTCTGTTCTTAATTGTTCCTTGAAAATAAAAAAAAAAATTGGTGTTTTTGTCCTCCAAAGAGGAACTAACAGTGAACATGAAAGCATAACCAGTTTTCACAGAGGAGCAGGTAGTTTGATTGGTAGTTGGCTTATCTGACTGCTCCAGGCATGAGACATCCTGCTCAGCTAAAGGATGCTCTAGCCTCCACTCTTCACAGCAAAGCGTGAGCAGCTCAGGAAGGGCAAGACAAACCTTCTTGGGAAGTTCATACTGGTTGTCTTGGAGCAAGCCAGCTGGCCATCTGAAGCCAACACCTAATTTAAATCAGACCACAGGCAGAGATTTCTCTATGCTCGATTTGTAATGCAGAGATGACATCAAACTGAGCAACTTTGTTTTTGTGAGGTACCTTGAGACTCAGTGGCAGGCCGAAAGGGAGTGTCAAAGATGCTGTTATTATGAGAAGCCACTCAAAGATAAGCAAATGTTGATGTTAGCAAAAACATCAACTTCCAAAACTTTTTCTTCTTCTTCTTCAATGAAGGAAATTAATTTACATATGAAATACATCAAATGTATTTTCTTTTGATAACGGCAAATTGTCATACTGTCAAGTTGTAGAAACCTAATTGGACTTTAATAACTCGTGAAAAAATTCTGTATGCTAGATTTTATACATGTAAATCTTTGATTTTGTTTGAAAAACAGTCCCCTACCAAAGACAAAAAATCAATACATTTTATGTAAAGGAAGCTAAACATAAACGGCCCTATCGTACCCTCAATTTGTACATCTAACTTCCATCGGCAGAAATGGATGCTGTGTACATATCCAACTGAGTGAAGTATTGTGTTAGCAAGAATCTCACAATTACAGACAATTACCTTGGTTTTCTTGCACCTGGTGCTTACACGGATTCTTTGTTAGTTTGATTTCTTGAGGAGGGAAAGATTTTCTGTATGTAAATCTCCAATCTCTCCTGAAGTTAAAAAGAACTGAAACAACAACAAAAAACCAGCAGAAGAACTACAAGAAACCACAAACAACTCTTAAAACACCACCATGACAAAACAAACTCTGAGGTAACTTAAATTCCATGAAAGCAGAGCAGCTCTAGGTGTAGACAGCTTCTCTGTTCAGAAAAAAACAGAACAAAAAAAAGGGAATACCAAAATAAATATCAGTATTCCAAGTCTGTGGTTTATGCAAACATGAACTGCAGGGAACTGGTTCAAGAAAACGTTCTCCACCTGCTTTTCTGCACATGTGCCTCCTGCAGCAGTTTATAAACAGGTCAAATTTCAGTGCTCATGTAATAAAAGAGTTACCCTTGTTCTTCAAAGCATGAAAAAGAAAAGTCTATCAAGATAATGACCCTTATCCCCAGATGTCGTTACACAGGAAATGGTGGTAATCCCAACAACCAGGCTGAATAATCATTTCTGTTGTTGAAGAAACGTATGGCCTTTTTTGAAAGGCTGCAAAACTTCCACCACTTAAAGCAAAATGCTAAGAATTGACAGTGACAAAATACCTATGATTAGAGACACGCTCTTTGCTCAGCCTATATATTACTCTTCCAGTTTGGATAAGTTACTAACTTTTGAACTTTGCCACTTCCTTTTAAGCATTTGCTATACTCAAGGGCATTCAGCCAAAACCCTAACAAACGTTGCAACGTTAGGCTCATGACACTGCCAAAGCGGCAGCACTGCCACGTGCTAAACTGGGAACACCTGGACACTGACACAGCACAGAGAGAGAAATAAAAAATATTCCCCCACCCCTAAAGCTTCTGCTAACCTCTTTCCAGTCATGACACATCTGATCCTGTGGGCTATACTCCAGCTGTAGCCTAAGTTCTCTCTCTCCTCCCACAAAATAAGAAGCTTCCTTTGAATTTCCTCGATGAGCATCCAACGCTAGACACCCAATCCCAGAAACTAATGGGTCTCTTCAGAATCACAGTTTCTTCTGCTGCAAACCAATTCCAGTTTAATCGAACTAATTGCAATTCAATAGAATATACTTTCCTTGAAAGAGTACAAAATTACATACACAAAAATGTGTTTAATATAACCTTTCTAAAGTAAGTTTAGGTACTTGAAACCTACAAAGTGGCAGATCAGTCTGGCACTTGACCTCACGTGAGCCCTTTTCCCTGTACAGGGTATGATGCATTCTTTAATTATATGGTTACATAATTGTATTTCCACAGAAACTCAGATTTCTTCAGTGGAGTGGGATATAGAATGAAAGCATATGGCTTTAAAAATGTATTTATGGTAATTTAAAGAGATTAAAAAACAACCAGTACTGAAAAGATCATTTATCTCAGCAGTAGCAGATGGGGCTCCTGCTGAGATCAGGACTTCATTGTGCTCTGCTCCGTACATGCACATTAGATCAGACAGCAGTTGTTCCAAAGACTTTACAGTCTAAGTAGGGCAGTCAGGCAAAACTACAGGAAAAGGAATTATTTCCTTCATGTTGCTAACAGGGAAGTGGACGTACCAAAGCACAAATAAGTCAAAACAAGGTCAAGCAACTGAATTCAGTTTTGCTAAGGTGTAAATCAGGTTTAACCCATTATCACTGGACTCCTGGTCTTATATTAGTTAGAGCTATCAGCCTATGAGAGGAATGTAAGTCTCGGCATTCACAGATTTTGAGGTATTATTACCATGAGCTAGGTTAGTCTCAGTAGTTTCACAGTATCCCAGACATGTTGCTGTACTTGTTCATCAGTGTTACAAGTGTAACAGCTTTGCTTTTCCCTTCACGGCTAAGTTAAGCCAAGCTGCTCAATTAACATTGCCCTAGTAGGTATTTTCATTTCATTACATAAAATTTAAAATTATCAACTAGCATCTCATAAGAGAGAAAAGTTCGGAAATGGCTTCACCAAATAGCGTAAGTTTAGCAGCCTTGAAATTAATACTTTGCCTGGTAAACGTGTTACGGAAGCATGACATGTTTTAATTGAATTAACAAGTTCTTTGCATTGGGGAGGCAAAGCACTGCTAACAGAGTGCTGCAGGTCAGGGCTAGGGATAATTGGCATCTGCTAGAATCAATAGTGCCTAATAACAACGTCAAGTGATCTAGACTTGGGATTAAAGAATTTTGAGACCTGAAGGAGATTTGGTGAGAAAGGACCACTGAAGTTTTGCTTATCCAGGACAAGATTTGTCAAAGGACAGAGATTTCCTCTAAGTGACTAAAACCCTTCAGTTCACAACTTCTAGACAGCCTGCCAAAAGATTTCTTCATTCTCTTTTCTCTGCTTTCTCTAACCCGAATAGGCTGAGGAACGGTTAGTGGGAGGGAGTTCTTTGGAAAGGTACGTGTGGGTTAGAGGAGATTCTGAACAGAAAATAAGTTAATAATGTAATGTTACTGCAAGAGAATTTGTCATTATGCTTGGTTGCTTACGTGGTCATCTGACCTGCAAAACCCAATGTATTTCTTCTGCTTTGGGAAAGTTGCAGTTGAAGAATTTTTATTCAGGTTTTGGTGTGTGTTCCAGGTAATGTAATTAGATACAAGCCATTATTCAACTCAATTACTAAGGTTTTAAAATAAAAAAAAAAACTTTTGAAATCCAGCTCTCACGTTTCCTTTACAGACATGAACTTCCAAACAAAATTTTCATCTATAAATCAGTACAATTAACTACAGTGCTTTTCAGTCCTCAGTGACATAGATAATATAGAGGATAAACTCATTTGCTCAAGCAGAAAAATCAGTCTCATATTCTGCATGCTTCTCACCATCTGTATGACATACCTGAAGAAATCTTGCCACTGTAATATTCTATAGTTTGTAAATGTTACTATATCTTTCAAAAAAGGAAACCTGATTCACTGCATAAGGAAAGTCAAAATGGACTTATTCAGACCTTTTATAATAATTTCTATCAGACCTTGACTCAGAAATAACATTCCTAATATGAATATCTTAATGAAATTGTTAGAAGATTCAGGGTCAAGCCTTAGAATCTACAAAAGAAGCTCAAAGTCCAACTCTTTCTTTCTCACAGCTCTTTCTTATAATTGATAGAAGTGGCAATCTTCCTTTACACTTACCCTGCACAATTCTGAAAGCGAGACTAGTTGGTTTAAACAAAATAGGAAGGGGTGTAGAGAGTGTAAAAATTCACGATATTGGCAAGATCTCAGCATTTATAGGATGCACTTATAGAATTGTTACTTTTGGTGCAAAGTGTTACAATCAAAAGCAGATTTCAAGAGATACGAAAGTGGCGAAACAGTGTCTGAAGTCTTGCAGTTGATTCACAAGTTGAGGTTAATATAGAAGAACCTGAAAAAGCAAAGAAACTTACAGACGCTCAGTATTTTAAAGGATTTTCAAATTTAGTCCTCTTCAAGCAGCTTTAAAACAAACAAATAACCCCCTCATCATGGAATTAAGTCCCTTATCTGTGTTTTCTTATGTTTAAAAAGCTGAGTATGGAACTCCTGTAATAGCAGGCCTTCCTTTCTGTGATAGTTTTATTTCCTCGTAGAATTGCTGGGTTGGAAATATCTATAAAATATCAGAAAACACTGTTCAATAACTAAAAGTTGCAGAGCATGATAGTGTCGTGTTCTTACACACAATGAAGTAATACCTACGAGATATTCCTGAACAAGAGTATTTGAGTCTGCCCCTCAAAACTAAGTTAAACTTTTAGTATGAGTCTTCAATGCAAACATGAACACTTCAGCAACAAAAACAGAAAGAGTCTTCAAGAGAAAATAAATACACCATTGTCTGCAAAAGTTAGTCAGGCTATTTTACACAGACGGTTAATCTCCCATCAAGTAGACAAAAAAGATAAGACATTCTACTTTGAGAGCAGCACAGTCAATGTCTTTGAGTAATTTGGGGCCAAATTTTGTTACATATAGAGTATTAATTTTACCTGTCACAGGGAAGCTGATATCATCATGGTGAGTAGTTCGGTGTTTACTCTGAAATTTCTGCTGATTAAGAGACTTTGAAGACTACGTTTCTTTTCTCAGCAGCTCCTGTCTTTCAGATTAAAAAAAAAAATCTGCCTATCCTTCATATGCGTTACTCAGAACTATGCATCTCCTTAGCAGGTAACTAGATGTAAAACAATAAAGGCTGCTCATCTGGCTGAAGTTAGGAAAATATCATACTGAACAGTAAGGGATGATTAGCTCCTTGAATACCAATAAAGGATACAAGCACAGAAAGTCAGCTTTAAAAAAAGCAGCAGAGACACAGCATCATCATGATGTATAGCTAAATCCTTAACATAAAGAAATAAACCACTCAGTATAACTTTTGCTTACTAGCTAATTCCCGGCACAGACTTTCTCCTTTACAGCGTGAATATTTATTCTGTAACTGTACCATAAGCCCATGTTGCTTTGATCGGCCTCCCTACTAGCCAAATATTTCAGATGATTTCCAAAGGAACACATCTGCTCACAAAGACAGCTAGGATAGTGCTGGTATTGGAGCCTGCTAAGCAAGAGGCAGCCAGCAACTGCTACCAGCAACTCTCCTTTGAGGGGGGGGGGGTGTCACACCAACTCCATGAATTAGAGAATCTCGACTGATTTTTTGTTTGTTTGGTTTTTCGGGTTTTTTGTTTCGGGGGCAGCAGGAGGGTTGGTGGCCTGATGCAGTAAACTGGAGAGAAGATGATGGGGGTTAATTTCTAATACCTCAATCCACAGTAGCTATGCCAAGAGTATAAAGCTAAACTGAGTGAGTTTTACTTTTAAGGTATCTTCTTTGATCAGTTTTCCACCCCACTCCATTTGTAGTATGGGCTTTTATGCAGTCAGTAGTGTTTTGATAGTTGTGCTAGTTTATACAATTGCTGCCCTTAGCTGTTCATTCCTGCCCCTGCGTTATCCCTCTTTCATGTCACACAACCATGTGCGCAGCTGATTTTCTCAGTTCATTTTACTGTGCAATCTGGCTGAAAGTTAATAGTAGAAAAAGGTGTTTTTTTTTTTTTGATGAATGTGTTTCCTGAATTTGTTCACTCTGCATATGCAAAGAAAGAAGAGGAAAACGGAATTAGAAAAAAAAATGGTGCCATGCTACTGAATGCCTAAATGCTGCTTGACTGCAAATGGAAAGGCCTTCCTAGTATTCTCCCATAGGGAATATTACAAATTCAAAGTAATAGTCAGTTTATAGTCACTGGGTCTTGAAGCACTACTCCCTTTAAAAGGTGCCCAAGACTCCCTGCAGCAGGCCCATGGGAAGGGGTAACGGTTATTGCATCAGTTATAAGCTGCCTGGTGACAGCCCTCGCGCCTTGGAGGAGCAGACCACAGCTGGTGCCGTTACAGCATGGAGAACGCGGTGGGATAGCTCTGTTTGTATCAGTTCTGGATCTGGCTTGGTATAAGGGAAGGGAAATGTTTATCCTAGATTGGTTCTAACTTCATCTGCCTGCATGAGATTTCTCCAGTCCAAAAAGGGCCAGTTAAACAGTAAAACATGATAAAATGCCTAATCCATATGCTAGCACTGCTAACGCACTAGGAGAGCATTAGCTAAAGGAATCTGCTCCAGTTAGCTATGTATCCATCCTCCTCTTTGAGAGACAGGGTGCAGGGCGGCTTCAATAGTGGAATAAGCCTTGTCTGCCTTTTGCTTCTGTTTCATCCCTTGCCTCTACTCTAAAGATCTATTTTCTCCTGCTGATATAGCTTTAAAACATGACTGTAATAAAGCAGTGTTTTCCTTCAACTAAAACTCATTTTAAAAACAATTCTCTGTATGTAAAGTCTAGCTAGATTTATTTTTCTGTTATAAAGTTTATTCTTGGCAGATGATGAGGGAGAAATGGGTTAGTGGAAAGCAAAGATATATTCTTCCCTTAACTTGTTTTGTCCGGTCATCTTTCCTCCGTTTGCCAGAAATTACAAAGCGATTGAGTTCAAAGGCACCACACAATGTGAGTCAGAGACTGACTTTCCAGTGTCTTTACCCTGGGTGTATTTGTATACTGGTTGTAGCGAGTGCTGTGCTCCCACACCAGAGACAGGCATGCCTGCACTTCCACTAGTAACCTTCCAGCACCTGATGAAGCAGGAATTCCCTGCTGGGTGGGACCCCCTTAAACCCTGCGTATTCAGAAGAAAATGCTTTCCTATTGACATAAAAGATTCCTCATCAGTACTATGTATTGCTAAAACACAGCCGCAAGACCTGGAGCCAGACACCAGCGTGTTGTGTGTACGGGTGGTGAGCAATCTCAGATGGTGGTGCAACCGTGGTGGGTGCAAGCGGGCACCCGAGATGTTGTGCTCCCGTCGGCGTTCCTGCCTCGGTTGTGCTGGGAGAGGCTGATGCCTCAGGGCCTTGGCTTCAGGGAGCACCACAGCTGCCGCCATGGTCTGGGGTATCGGCAGGGCAGCATAGTGTGCCAGCATGCAATTAAGCCAGGCTAACAACGTGCCTCTCCCTGCTCCCCGCCCTTGGCATGTACTACTGTCGTTTCGGCTTGAGCCAAACCTTGCACTTCTCTAACCCCACAGTGAACCTGCTCAGAGTGCTACACTGGCAGAAAACTCACCCTACCAAATGAACAAATGAAAACTTGATTAGGTTTCTGCCAGATTTCCTCCCTTCACCACTTCAGCCAAATTCTGGTGCTGTGGCAAGGTGAGCAATGTACTAATAACGAGTCCAGTCAGAAGTCACATTTTGATGGCACTTATCGTTGGATCAGCTTGGTTAAAGCATCAAACCTTATCCTGATGAGACTGACATTCTTCATAGCCTGCCACAGCCCTAATGAGGGGATGGGCAAACACAGCCTTGACCAACATTAAGTGGTGCTCTTGAGCAAGGCTTCCGACAAAAAAAAGCTGCCCCGACAAGACTTTCACCTACAGTGGTGGTTAAAGCCAGCAGATGAGCTCTGTACTCCCTTTCTAAGCAGGAAGGAAAAACAAGACCCTTTAATAATTAAGAGGGTTAGAAATAGATGAGACGCACATGCAAGAAAACAGATGCTCTGACAAGGCCATTTCGGAAAGCTTTCAAATTTGGAATTTTTACAATTGTACTGGTGCCCCTGTGGACATTTGAGAGAAACAAGAGAAGACACAGATGTGGAGAAAGCAATAGTTGTGAGTGTGACCCTGGGGAAGGGCAGGGAGAGAGAGCTCTGTGGCACGAAACTAGCTGAGAGAGTGAACATGGAAGCTAAGAGCAGAAGAGTACCCATTTGGGGCACAAGACTGGTTTTGGTCAATAAGCAGCCATACGAGAGATACACACGCAGTGTGCACACAGAATCCTCTGGTCTCCACTTATCAGGAATGCTCAGGTCAGAAGCGCTCTCTGGGTTAATTGCTTGAATTGGCAATTGCTGAAATGGCAATGCTGCTGTTGGGGAGACTGTTCCCATTTCTTATAACCCCGCACGCTCCCCAGGCTGTAACCAGCACAGGCTCCATAGGCAGAATCCAAACTTTCAAGATGAGGATGTCACATTGCAGCAGAGGGCAACCAGAGTCCCAGCTTCCTCCGCTTGGCGCCCAAGGAAAGTTAAAGCTCCCATTTCATTTTTTTGGATCCAAGTAGCTTGTGCTAACCAGCTGCCATTATTTCAAACGGAAAGCGTGATCCGGGGGACCGGTTAGTAACTTGTGTTGTCCTGTTGCTGACTGGTATCATGTCATCATGCACGAGTGCCTGCAAATGACATGGACACAAATACAGCTTTTCCAAAACACTGTATTAATCTTTGAATGCTTGCGCGGTAGCAGTGCTAAAAAACCATCTTTGTCTCCATGAAAGAAAGAAGGAAAAAAGCAGTGAGTGTGTGGGTGGGGGTGGCAGGATGGGATGACGACGGGGGGAGAAATCCAGCGCCTGTAAGTTCTCCCTTTTCCACCCTGACAGTTTCTGTATGTGTGAACTACAGTAGCTTTTTGTATTCTCGAAAACTGGCCACTCCTAACTGATGAGCTCACTGCTGTTTGCGTCCTGGAGAGACATTAGGGCAGAAACTCAGCAACGGCAAATCAGTGTAGCTTCACTGAAATAGAGAGAGCAGCGGTGATTTATGCCAGCTGTGAGTCTAGATTCATCCTGTTTAAAGACACAGCTTGTTCCAGTAAGGAACCTCACTCAGCTTACAGGCAAAGGATGAAGCAGCATTTAACTAGTGTGGGGGTGGTGGTGGGAGGGAAAACCACACATATTTCCAAACGTACAGAGGAAAAAAACCCAAAACCACTGGACTTGAAAGATATGTTGTAAAGAAGTCACTGGTTACACGAATACACTAGTCCTAAGAATTTTTTGGGAGAAGTCACACAGGCCAGGGTAGCATTTGCTTGCTTCTTGGAGGGTCTATAAAAATACACGCCCAGGAACAGCAGCAAAGGCATAGCTCCTCAGACAACAAACTGCCTTCTGGAGCCTATTTGTACCGGTAGAGTGAGTAGTGCAGGGTGGAGCGACTGCAGATTTCCACATCTACTGAAGAGGTGTCATGCATTTTCCCCCACAGGAGGAAAGGAATATGTGAAAGCAGACCCTCCTCTCATCGGCCGTCTGCTGCCTCTTCCCTTTGGAAGGCACAGCTCGTGACCAGCTCTGTCTCACCCCTTCCCAAAATGCATATGCTGCAGTCCATACAGGTGCCATGTGGCACATGACATAACATCTTGGGGAAACAATATTGTTGTTCAATGGGTATTAACTGTGTGTGCTTATTGCACTCTAAGACCCCTTTCTTGAATCAACTATGCCATTACTGCAAATATCAGTAGGACTATAACACACTCTCGTTATTCTCTCCTGCATCTGAATTTCATTTGGTATTCATTTGGTTGGTGCAGCTTTTTCCACAGAATCCAGACGGCCACAGTTAGTTCTCGTCATTTTACTCAACACAGTCATATCGGGATTTCTAACTGTTTTAGGGCAGCAAAAAATTGTTTGTTTTTATTTTCCCCTCTCTCTTTCGTAGATGCAGTCATTGGTTTAAATATGCTACAGCTCACAGTTGACAGCTGTGTAGGTTTCTTTTCCAGTATTCTAGAAATTACAGTTTGCCTGCCAGAAATCCTACTACACGCCACTCGTACTGCTCAGTTCTTAGGCACCAAAGAACATTAGAAAAAAAAGAGAAATAGAGGGTGTTAAATAAAAAAAAAAAGTTCAGAAGAACATAAACTGCAGCGCCACATCACTTAATTCTGATTCGGAAAAGGTCATATTCATACCTGGGCAACAATGCGTTTAATATTGCTACATTGTGCAAGGACTTTGTGGACCTACAACTGCAAGGTAAGGTGCCCCTGCCACGCTGTGGTGGGGAAAAGCAGCGATACACTGTCAGGCAGTCATGGTAAACGTAACACTTTGAAAAGTTAGTTTCTTCAGTAAGTAGCTTGCTGCTAAGTAGTCTACTATTTACCTGAATTTTAAAAATCCTTTTTGGCATTCGTCTAGTTAGTAGGACTGGTTGAAATGTTCTGTAGCAGAAAGAGTTACTACGTGGAACTGTTCTTTAACTGAAATGGAAAGGTTTATTCCCCAGGGATGGTAAGCATTTACTTAAGGTGGGGGGATCGCAAAAAAAAAAAAAAAAGAGCAAAGATTTTTTCATTTTCCCCTACATTCTAGAAGTGTTTTGTCTTGATATGTTTTATTTGACAGTCATTTAGAAATTATTCAAGTCTGACATTATAAAAACTAGAGTTATTCTGCAGTATAAACTATCTCTGGAGGGCAGGTGGGAAAAGAGTATATCATCACGTCTTTAAAAGTCATAGCTTATCATTCCAAATTAGAACGAAACCACAGCAAATTAAAAAAAAGAAAGGTTCTCAGAGTAACATTTTTACCTCCTGACTGATAATTAACTTTTAAGGCCTCTGCATTCTTTGCTCCATGACTGACCTGCTGAACGGCCTTGTACAAGTCACTTATCCCTTTATGCCTCAGAGCACATACAGCTGAGAGAGATATACCCTAGCTATAACCGTATGTCATTGTGCCAGTGCAATGCAGTGTGTCAACCCGAGTATTGTCTTATTCTACCTACATGGAGTACATCCATGCAGGTTTTGCTTACCTAGACAAGTCTCCCGTTTGCAATTTGTCATAAATGAGGTAAGGAACATTTACTGTAACTGGTCAAAGCTTAGAGGAATAACCCCTCGCTCCCTCCCCCAAACAGCAATCATCATCTTTCCCTCCACGCCTACATCTCCCACGACTCTGCCTCTTGGAGCCAGAGCTGTACATATGCTGCTAAAGGCAAGGGGTAGTTGTTTTCAAATATCTGAGGTACTGCTTTCAGCTGCATAGGAAGTTGTGATCTCCTGTTTTGAGGCAGCGAGAAAATTCAATACCTGTTTTTATGCAGTAGCAGAGAGATGTGATCGAAACAGCAACCATGCTCTAAAAAGAACAGCCACTTCCTAGGAGGGCAGGGTGCACGAGTACGTGGGCAGCTGCGCCAGGTGCGTAGGGGGCTGAATGGTAAGAGCATGTAAATAACATTTTCAGGTGCATTATTTTCAGCTGCCTCTGAGGCTGTGAAGTTGCTACAACTCTAGACGCTGTAGCTAAAATGCACCCTCTAGTTACAACACTTGCCTCCTGGGGAAGCTGCAGGCTTAGATGAGCTTTCCCGCTTCACTGAAGACCTTTCCTGCTAACTAAAGATCTACATATGTGTTACCAATTGCACCACCCTGGAAGCACTTAATCTATTAACAGTGGAGCGTTAGAGGATATTACTGTACACAAATGCAAAGTCAGAAAGATTACATTAAGCGCACGTTAGGATACCTGACAGCATGTTTACACAGTATATCTTCCCACAGCTTGTCTGCTTTCAATGCGTTTGCTGAAGTGGCAGGTTTCCATTCCACAGCTACCTGATAGAGATGTGAGCAGGAAGAGACTCTTGAAGCTGCAGCTCTGTGCTACCCATATGTTACTTGCAGATGCAGAAGACTTACTTATTAAAATTCAGAGCAACTGTGTTCAACGATAAAGCGATAACTAGCATCAGCTCTTTCTCCTGGGAGATGAGCCACCATCATCGGTATAAGGGAAAAACAGTGAACTGAATGGAAAGTCATAGGCAGCCAGAGGAAGGACACAGAATTGCAGGAACTGGTTTTGTTTGCCACATTTATTCAGGTCAGCTCACAAGGTGAGAAATCCTTAAAGGACATGCACACTCCACAAAATCAGACTTATTCTAGTACATCCTCAGCACTTCCTTCACTCTATGTGCAAGGAAAGCTCCCTTTTAAAGTCGCAATTCCTGTTGGAAGCACTTTTATAATCTTATCCCTTCCAGTTTCAGTCTCAGCTCAGCACCCACTATTTAACTGGCAGTTGAGCCTCTGCAGCTGTATGAGCAGCCAGCAAAGGTCTTCTTGCTTTTCTTCTGCTACTCTTTATTACAACTGGAGCTGAAAAATGAGATGACACATCAAAAGATTCTGGCCTGGATTTCAAATCTCTTAGTATCTGGGGTGTTGTTGATTTGCTGGTTTTGGACCCAGACCACTTTAGAAAGTCAGTCAACAACAGCTCATTTCACATCTGGATCTCAAGTTCCCTCACCCAAACCCCTAGTGTGTTTGAATACATGGTCCTTATCCATTGTACTCCAAATCAGCTCTTACATGCTGCAGGTC
Source organism: Steatornis caripensis (assembly GCA_013398225.1). Classification (NCBI taxonomy): domain Eukaryota; kingdom Metazoa; phylum Chordata; class Aves; order Caprimulgiformes; family Steatornithidae; genus Steatornis; species Steatornis caripensis. The sequence continues at coordinate 1,285,251 of VZSC01017095.1, forward strand.
TCTAGCAGCATTTGATAGTGACTTCCAGTATTTGCCTGTGCTTGGCTCTTACAATTGCTGTTGCCCTTTCCACTACGGCAACAAGAGGGTGTTGTGTGGGCCAGCTGACCCCTTTATGCTGGGCTGCATGTGCTCCACTCCCGATCCGTCTTCTCTTGAGTGATATTGTTTTCATCAAGGATTCAAATCCATTAGTGGAAAGAGGCTAGGGACATAACGCATCTTTAGCGTGTTTCTTGTCATGAACATTTATTTCCCTCCCCTCCTGTAATTCTTCAATTTACTTTAATTAAGCCCTGAAACAAAACCACTCAGGCTTACTCAGCAAGTGTGACTGGTGTTCCCAAGCTGAATCGTCTCACCAGTAAAGCTGCTAGCATCCATCCTGGTGGGCATGTATATCAGTCTTCTGCCATCGAGGGAGATAGTCTGGCATGGGCTGCCAGAGTTGGATGAGTAAGCAAAACCTCATTTTTCACATCACTGAGCACAGGCAGATGAAGGCTGTACTCTCCCCTCTGAGAATTTTAGTGATTTCCTTATTTCTGCTCCTCTTGGGCAGTGAGTCCAGAGTGCAGTGGCAAGAAGGAAGAAGGAGCCCTCATTCTTTCTCTCTGCTTTGGGCACGGCAGTCTACACCATCCCAATACATAGAGCACCTCCACCTAGATTTCTCCAGGATCTACACTGTCCTGTTGTGGGAGGTCTCTGCTGCTCTCAGCTCACTGCGAGCTCCATATCCAAAGATGCTCTGAGCCCGTGCCTGGAGAACACTAAGTTGCAAACAACAGGCTTTTGATCAGTGCTTAATCAACTGCAAATCTGAAGTCTCAGAAATGAAGATTTTCGCCACATGCTGTCTTTTTGCAGTCCATAACATAAATGTGAAAGGCTTCAAGAAATGCAGCTAGGGATGAATGGCTGCAGTGGTGATAAGTGGTGATTCCCACAGATATATTATGTATGCAGGGCTGTTGCTTTTTAAAAATCTCTTCTCATGCCAGGATATTAGACTCACAAGTATTTCTTCATTTAAATATGTATGATTGCCACAGGACTTCTAAATGGTAACCTAGGCCTTTCCGTATTGGTATTACCACTCCGACCAAAGTGTGACGGTGAAGATCGTTGTCTGCATCTCTTGATACAATGATATTTTCATTCGTTTGTTTTAGGCAAGGACTGCTGTGGCCAGAAACCTTGCTTCACTTGTTAGTCAGTGCCTACCCGTAACTGAGTAGTAATTGGTGATTGGGAATAATGACAGTTTTCCTCAGGAATGTAGAAACCAACTGGGTTGAGGTCAGTATAGTCATTGGAATTGCATCGTGACAGCAGCCAGCAAAGATATATCAGAGCAAATCATAGCTGTCACAAGTAGGCGCATGCTGGAAACTCGACCAGAGCACTCAACACTGTCGCAATTGCAAGCTCTTAGCAATTCTTATATTTGATGACAGTTCAAGCATCCTAATCATGCCAGTTTTGTGTTAGAGTTTACTAACATTTTGTGGCTGTCATCACGAAGGGAAACAACCATTTCTGCAGATTCTCCACTCCTACTATCCTTAGTTTCCTCAAGAGCTAGGAGTCAATTATACTTCTTTTTCTACTCTGTGGACTTATGTACCAGGTTTTCATTCACATAACTGCTCTCTACGAGTTGTCCTGTTCCCTCAGATGTTTCCAACCGCCCTGTTGGAACATACATACTATTCCGCTTACTCCCTACCCTCCCATGCAAATCAGGAACATTTTCAGAAGCCTGTCTCCCTTGTATGGTCTTCTGCCAACACATGACCTGACAATGAAAACTCCATGTTTTTTTGGTTTTCAGAGCAAGCTTTGTTCACTTCACTCTGCCCTTACCAAACAAACAAGCAATGCAAGATAACCTTTATTCGTGCCTTCTGAACCAGAGTTCAGTATCGTTGTGCATACAATGTGTCACTATCTGTTCAGAGAAGCCGTGAAAAAAAAGAGGAAGACAGAAGAGTTGGAGGGATTTAAACGTGCATTTAAAACCAGGTAAGCAATGAAAAGGCCAACTGAGTGAATAGCTAGGACTAGTCAGTACAGAGCCTGACTGATGTTTGTATTCAACATGTATGTCGTGTATTCTGCAGAAAAAGTGTATTAATTTCTAATGGTCTGAGAAAACTCCACTAGCTGTTAAATATTATGTTCACAAGGTCGTTTGTTTTGCAAACTAAATAATGCTTCCTCCTCTTTGCAACACTGAAATCTGTCACCTGAGAAATATCAGATTTTTATATATTACTGAATCAGTTCAGAGGCAGAAGCAGAAACCATCTCACATCTGAACAAAGGTGTCTTAGCTAGAACAAAATGAACACACTTTAAGACTAGCATCTGCAAGAGTAGGCCATTTTTATTACAGTATGGAAATGGTTTGGGGTGGGGCTTATTTAGATTAAAAGCAGGTTCCATGTAGAAGAATTTCTATTTTCTTTCGAGGCACAGCTAATCTGAAAGTGAAATTTAGAGGCCACAGCATGGGAGTGAAGATGGGACACTAGCCCTGCTCCCGGACTGCAGTTACACAGAAGGAAGAAGAGAAGATAGAGAAATATGAAACTTGCTGATTATTTCTGTTTGCTTTCTCTTATTTTGTACTCTTGCTCAGGGACAATCACAGCAGACAATGCTGGAGATGGATACATTTTAAAAATTATAAATTGTAAGGCACAATGAGGCAGCAGTCTCACAGTTGCAGAACATAATCGCACAAAACAAGGAAAATCTAAATCTAATATAAATTGTTATGCAATCAGTGTAGATGGACGAGATTAAAATTGTAAATAGGACAAAGAGTAAAAGAACGTGGATTAGTAAAGCATTAATGCACACTAAACCTGTAGTTAATTACTAGTCTCTGAAGATATTTTCACATCAGTTTAAATAAAAGTTGAATTTCTTCAGTTGTTGTTCTGGTTTTAGGTGTAAATTAATTAACGATAGCAATGGTTGCTTAAAAAAAAAAAAAACCAAAACCCCAAAACAAATCCCCAAACCAAACACCACCCCTACCCCCAAAACAAAAAACCCTACCTCTGTCCTGGGTTCAGCTAGGATAGAGTTAATTTTCACGAGAAGATGGGAGGGCACTCAGCCACGATAGCTGACCTGGACTAGCCAAGGGGGCATTCAATACCGTATGATGTCATGCTCAGTACATAAACTGGGGCGTTGGCCAGGGGAGGACGTACCAGCTCAGAAACGTGCTGGGAATCGGATTCTGGGTGGTGAGCAGTTGCATTGTGCATCACTCATTTCATATATTCTTTTATTTATATTATGTTTATTATTATTATTTCTTCTCTCCTATTAAACTATCCTTATCTCAACCCATGAGTTCTACCTTTTCCTTCTCATTCTCCTCCCCATCCTCTCATGGAGGGGAGGAGTGAGCACGTGGCTGCATGGTGCTTTGTTGCCAGCTGAGCCTAAACCACAACACCCTCAAAATAAACAACCAACCAACCAATCGCCCCAAAAAACTATTTTAGCATGATCCTGTAAAACAGAGTCAAGTTCTATTGCAGCCCTCAGTTTTGATAACAGTTTCTTTTCTGTTTTATAAAGTGCATAGAATACACTTAAAGTCTTTGGGGAGGAGAGAAAAAGAAAGAATCAACTGTTTTCATGATCAGAGAGTTCTGGACATAGCCAAAGATCTGGCAATTCAGACAGAAAAGTTGAGAGGCAAATGTTTTATTTGCTCCTGGAGACAGTCTGGATTGTTCAGAAGCAGAAGTTTGGTACTGACACAGAGAGGATGCAGCTGATTTTCCATTATCTGCTATTACTGGGCAGTGGATCCACGAGGAAATAAAAAAATTCAGGTCTGCCGGATCTCAGGCAAGTTAACCTCAACCTGAGTGCCCAGAACTGCAAGCTCCTGAAAAAGATCAACACCTGGCCCTGCACCTCCATTTCCTTGCTCAAGAGGCAAGAGCAATAACGAAACAACGCTTTGTTAGTATGCAGAGTACGGAGCGGAAGGTGAGGCTTGGCTATAGAATAGGCAGGGAGGTCCAAATTGTGAAACTGTGAAGCTACACACGGTAAGCACAGGATGCAGCATGGCTGACTTTGTTTTTATTTCTTAAGAAGGAAGCAAATTCTTTATTAAAGAACATTTTCATCAGCCAGCAGTAATAAACTCACAGAAGGCCTTGATAGATCGCCAATGCTACCCTTATTCCCTTAAACAATGGGGCACACTGCAGACTCTCAGATGAAAGCAGAACGGATTTGGAGAAAGGCACACGGGCCAGTATCAGGTTCCAAGGCAGTGGTCAGACTCTCAAATCTCAGCCAAATCACGTACGTCTCACTTTTCAGATCTTACATCTCACTCAGCCAGAAGACTCCCTTCTTCTAGACATCCTGCACCAGTAAAAATAAATCTCCTCAAGACTTAAAGGGAAAGACAAAAAGAATTGTATGCCACCAAACTTCGGTGTAGAAAGGAAAAAAGGAAAAAGAAAAAAAAAAGGGAAGGAGAAACCCACAACAGAGGAGCCTTAGCAACTTGCGCTTTACCCCAGAGGCACTCTAGGTCCCAGTCCTGTCCAGCTACTCTGTGATGAGAGCAGAGGAGTCAGTGAACTCACAGCATCTGACCAAACCACCTTTGTAGTCTGGTAAGCACATGCTGGTTAGTCCTTGTGCTGCTCACAGAGACCTCTTAACTCTTTCCTTGTCAGCTTATGGTAGGAAAACATTACTTCTTACATGGACCCTGCAGTATGTAATTAAATTACTTTTGGAGAGTAATTCAGAGACACTATGCTCAGTAAAACATTGTGGGCGAAGTACCTTAAATTCCAGTTTCTCTGCTATTTGTACTTGATCTTAGCCCAGTGCATTGCCTGCACGGTAGCCTATATTTGCACTAAATATGACTGGCAGTTACGTTTGGATCATCTTGTGGCTCTCTTTGCGCAAATTACAGAGTGTATAGCCAACCATTCATTTACCTGACTATGCAGATAGATGCTGTCAGTCATTGAGAAAGTTTTTATTGATTCAGAAATGGATATATTAAATTAACCCATATGGCAAAGCCTTCACACACAGCAAAATGTACTAAGGCAACTGACAAGTGCCCAGGCAGCACAGAAAGCGTAGAGAGCTCTGCTCCCTGAGCAGACAGCTCTAAGTTACAAGTCTGATGTTCCACAGTTCCCAACCCATAAGAACATCAATTGCTAAACACACTAGCTTTGTGAGTTTAGAAAGTAGACTTTTAGCTATGAGGAAGTAAAAGGACCCTAACGTAATCGAAATCCTAAAGGCACACAAGATTAACTTTACTCCTGTATGCAACACCAATGTCTCTGTAAATTGCAGTTTGCGCAAATGAAAACAAACCCATCTTGCATCACGGCAGAGCTGTTTGAGCTGGTGCGCACCGACTCCAGGTTAACATATGCACCGATGTGCACAGGTGCAGCAGAAGTGCTCCACGAACACTGCATGCTGACATCTGCAAAAGGTGAGGCTAATACTCAGTTTTGCTAGCTCTGGGAAAGAGCTGTATATCTGAATGATAGCAACCGTAACGCTGAAGATCAGCAGAAGATGTTGTAGCAGTAACGCTCTCCTTGTTCTGTGTCTTCTGGAATCTCCCCTATGGCTCCCCATCAGCCCCTATGGCTCAACGTCTGGACACCTGTACCATCCCGGTGCCCGCTCTTACAGACACATCCTGAAGAAGTGACCCGAGTCTAGCTCCCGATCAGGACTGGTACTGTATGACTCAGTAATATACTGGCAAACATTTTTTTAATCAATATTTCAACTTTTGACATTATTATTAAAGGTCTGAGATCACTGATAAAAGGACTGAGAGGATTAATGTATTTATGACTAAGAATTTAGCCAGTTTTAGCTAAATCTGTGGTCAACGTGGTTTTTTTTCACCCACTTGTGGTATCACTTGCTTTACACATCCTACACTGACAGACCACACGGTGCTTCTGCTGATGTCAGTAAGAATCTCAACAGAGGACAAAAATGTATGCAACAGAAGTCTACACATCAAATCTTTGCCTCTAGCAGAAAGAGTTTACCTCTGTTCCCACTGAAATGCCTCCACCTCACAGGGGGCAAACAGCAACTGTTCAAGGCTAAGCAACAGTTTAAGATGAGAATCGAAGAAACTTTGACTTTCTAGCATTTTCCAGTGTACTCAGCTTGACTTATCTTATATTTAAAAAAAAAAGGCATGTGAGAACATAAAGTATTCCACAATAAATACCACAACAAAATATATAATTGGTCCAACTGGAAGGGCACCAAATAAAACAACTGATACAAACAGTTTGATGAGACAGAAATTGGATTACTTACAGTCCTAGCAGCCTTCCGTCTTCCTCTACAGCAGAGTGGTTTCCAATTAAAGTTAGATATTTTGGTAAACTTCGTTGTTTGTGTTAGAAAAGAGCACCAAAAAAAAAAAAAAAGCACAGAAATCTGTTCAGGATTAACCCCTACCTTCAAGGTTGTGGTAACTAAAGTATTCCAACTCCCCGTCTCACACTATAGGGCTCTGAAGAGCAAATGAGCTGTGTCATCTCTCTCACATGCAGGGCAAACTCACAACATGTAGCTAAGCAATAAGATATTCTCCCACCAGAACATCATCATGCAAAGCTCTTGCAATTAAGCCAATCTGTTTTACCTCAGTACTGCTGTAGCACAACCCCACTGTTATAACCCTTTCTTGTTTGTATTCTTTGTGTGACTCTTGTTTATACATTGTAAATATACATTTAATAGTCAGTGAGTACAGTTATTTTTTGAGAAAGGATTGGACAGTTTCAGATAACAACAGAATCATGTGAAATGAGCACAGACCTGAAAAACTGAAATTACATATCAAAGCATACATTGGAAAGGCATCCTCAAGGTTGTAAAGACAAGTACTTTAAAAGTTAAAAAATACTAAAATTACATTTGCTTACGCAACTTTTTTTTGAGTCCTCTTGTGGATATATGGTATGATAGAATCCTTAATTACATGATCACATACAATTGTTTCTCCTAGACCCCTACCTCTTTCACCGCATAAAATAGACAGTGTTCACTTAACAAGAAGCTATTCAGTCTTTCGGGTTTTCTATGTTGCTCAGTATCTAGCCCATGCCTTATATACAGCATAATAATATAGCCCTGCTGTATGGACAGAATTATTCATTTTCTTCTGGACTGTTCTATCTTGCTTATTACACTAGCATCCAGGTATCCCACTGGCTAACAGAATTTTAATTTTGCAACACGCCTCTGGTATGAGAATGAAAAAGCTAGGTTGCAGATGCAAAAGCGGGAACTGGTGAAGTACAAAATACTCCATACTTTCGGTGTCTGGTTCAAGATGTGTATATTCTGATTTTTTTTTTAATTCCCTTCTCTAGATGACTGTTTACACAGATCAAAGCAGAAGGAGGTAAGCACAGAAGTTGATTTAACGATCTTAATGTTGAAAGCAAAGTTTCAAATGAGCCAAATGTTACTGTTGCATTACTCTTATTTTGCAAACAGAGAAAGCAAGGTTAAATGCTAACATAGTGCAAACTCCTATGTGGACATCACCGCAGTGGTAAAGTGCCCTTCAGTATTTTTATTACTTCTGCAACAGACAATATAATGTTCTCTGACATTCACACTTCAGCTTTTATTTCGGACCACTATAAGGAAATCTCAAATTTCTGTAAGGATTTCCATATCCAAAATATATTAAAAAAAGTATTGCATAATTGAGCTAGATTGATGCGACTCTGTGGACACCCTTCAAGATTGATTGACTTCAGAAGTCTCCACTTTGACCAGTTACCAGGTTCCCACAAAGTACTCAAAGCAAGCTATTCCACTTCTAGTTTTGATCATTACTGCCTTACTCAAATCTACCTGAGCCCGTAGGTTCTTTATTCCCTTCTTAAAGCCAGTTTCTGATATGAAACTTGCCAGCATATCAATCACAGTGTTCCTGTTCCAAGTGCTTTCGAAGCAGATGTCATTGGAAGCTTCAGTCTCATGGGATCAGAAGCTCAGGTCGGCATTGCATTATACACCTGCAGACTAGCACATTTTAGTTCAGCCAAACCATTTAAGACTTGTGTTTGACACAGCCCTTGATAAATGAGTGGCTGTCAGAAACAGCACCGTGAAAATCAGAACACCGGCTGAACACATAGATTGCTGGTAAGGTAGGAGATTGCACAGGTTTCTGGGGATATTTTCCAAATGAAATATTTTCATGTCCTCTATGAACCTGTCTCACCTATCGCTGAACATGAATACTGTCTTTAGTCATCAGTCACTTATGTGATTTTATATTGATTCTAAATCAGTGGCCTGGAGCTTTTCCTTAAAGATCATTTAAGTACCACAACAACATTTTCATCTCTGCCTTCATTCTTGGTTCTTCTCACACAGACAGTAACAGCTTTCAGGAAAATGTCCTTTGTTTAATGTGGAAAAGAGGAAATATCCTCCGCTATTAGGGATAGAACCATAGAATCATTTAGGTTGGAAAAGACCTTTAAGATCACCCAGTCCAACTGTTAGCCTGACACTGCCAAGTCCACCACTAAACCATGTTCCTAAGCATCACATCTACGCCTCCAGGGATGGTGACTCAACCACTTCCCAGGGCAGCCTGTTCCAATGCTTGACAGCCCTTTGAGTGAAGAAATTTTTCCTACTAGCCCATCTAAACCTCCCCTGGTACAACTTGAGGCCGTTTTATCTTGTTCTATCGCTTGCTACCTTGGAGAAGAGACTGACATCCACCTTGCTACAACTTCCTTTCACGTAGTTATAGAGAGCAATAAGGTCTCCCCCCAGCCTCCTTTTTTTCCAGGCTAAACAACCCCAGTTGCCTCAGCCACTCCTCATAAGACTTGTTCTCTAGACTCTTTACCAGCTGAGTTGCCTGTCTTTGGACACGGTCCAGCATCTCCATGTCTTTCTTGTAGTGAGGGGCCCAAAACTGACCACGGTATTCAAGGTGTGGCCTCACCAGTGCTGAGTACAGGGGAACAATTGCTTCCCTAGTCCTGCTGGCGACACTGTTTCTGATACAAGCCAGGATGCTCTTGGCCTTCTTGGCCACCTGGGCACACTGCTGGCTCGTATTCAGATGGCTGTCGACCAACATTCCTTGGTCCTTTTCCGCTGGGCAGATTTCCAGCCACTCTTCCCCAAGCCCATAGCATTGCATGGGGTTGTTGTGACCCAAGTGCAGGACCCAACACTTGCCCCTGTTGAACCTCATACAATTGGTAGCGTTTCAAAGTTAATGATAAATAAAAAGGCTTATCCAATACTTTGGAACCAAAAGATGTTTTGTCTTTTGACCTTGTGTACTTATCTAGGCACCATCTTGATTATGATACGTTTTATTTATTTATTTTTAAATCGAGCAACTGAGCCATGAGAAGTAGCATAATGCACAAGCATATTACTAAAGCAGAAGGAATGGTGGGTAGATGAAGTACAGGACAAGGGCTCAGGAAGCAAAACTTGTGTCTTGTCACTCACTTCCCAGCTATAGGTATATCACTTCCCGTTCCCTGCTGCTTCCTTTCACATCTCTTGTTTGTCCTGATCCCTGAGTCTGAATACTCATTTCAAAGTTGACTGATGTTGGACTCTGATGCAGTTGAAAATGTTTTGGATCCAGCACCTGGAGAGTAAACCGCATTTAGGCAAGGTATAATCAGGGATATCTCCATGTACGCCCGCAGTAAGTACAGTGAGATTAACTCAGCCAGTTATCTTTAATTTAATGAGTTACAGGCATAAAATGTGAAGTCATGCAATTTCCAGTGCCTTGGTTTATTAACAAAGCAAGCAAATCAAAGTCCGCTAAATGTCATAGCAGCTTATTGTTTTAAATATCAAGTGGCAACATCTGCATCCATCATGGATTCCATGTCTATGTTTGAGTGCTCATATGGTAGGAAGATAAAGCTTCTAAGTAGGATTTTAAGAAAGCCGTTTAGAGCCGCCAGACTCTAGGAGCTAAAATAGCAAGGAAAATTCACTGCCTCTCAGCATAACTTGTTATACAATTAATTTGATCTAGAAACAGAGTATTTACAGGGTAATTTGCAATACGTAAACTGTTAAACACAAAATGGCACTCTTTAAGTCATTAAACATAATTCACCTTCATTACAGGCACAGTTGGGATCCAAGGATTTCTTTTTTTGTGAGCGTGAGCAGAGAAAAAGGCTGTTGTCAGGAAGATGACTTTCGTAGAATTTAATCAAGGCAAATACCAAGTATAAGTGATCAAAATGATGTTTGATCAACACAACACACAAAATACTTCTTCTCAACAAGACTCTGATATAAACTAAGTTTATTAATGCACCCAGGAATGCACCTTTAAAGTGTAGCTCTATGAGCACAAAGCAATTATGATCACAGTCAAATAGCAGTTAGGTTTCATCAAGACTGGTATAATGGTGTTTTCCTTCATGCAAGATAAACTGTTAGTTAAGGGGCTATATCATTATTTCACATGCATTCTGGTTTTAATAAACATACAGACCTGAAAAAGCCCAGCTTTTTAGCATGTTTAAATCAGCCCAAGCCGTAATTTCTAAACTGAAGTCTAAGGCTACATACAGATGTAACTGTTTCACTGTGTGGTTTTAAAGATTCAAATTCGTTTTTTCTTCCTCTGATTTACACACCTGTGAAAGCGAACAACATTTTCCTAAGGACCCTGAAACCAATGAATCATAAATTTTCTTTCCTCTTGGGAAATCCATGCTGATTTCTACCAGTAGAAAGTCTGGATGCAAGTACCAAACCCCACAGTCCTGCCTATAATTTTGAAAAGATGCATGGGCCAAAGGGCAGGTTCATTTGTGTGAGCAGTTTCCAAGAGACCTCTCCCAAACAGGATAATTACACCCTACACATGTGATTTCCCATGTGTGTCCACAATCTAAAGACTAAATTCAATGTCCTTACAATACTGTTGTTTTGTACAAAAAACAGAAACCACTTCAGTATCAGTACTTATCTAGAAGGCAGCAGGCCTGTGTCCTGCTCGTGTGGATGACAGGAAGAAACAAGAAAAGTGGTTCCGACTACAGAAAACCCTCAAAAACAAGGCAAAGTCAGCCTCTTGTAAGGGCTCAAGAGACCGCCACTCTGGAGTGTGACTGGTATACCGAGAAAGCAGAAGTTCCTTTTCCTGATAGATGTGAAGGTGGAGTCACTCTTGTCTTACCTTCTTATTTGGAGCAAATATGATTTAGTGAACCTAGAGCAAACAACTCAGACTCAAAAATTATTATTAGACAAAGCATTATCTGCTAAAAGAGAGAACTGACAACTGCCAGCGATTTTGATGAAGCAAAGTGGAAGAAATAACTTACTATTTTCCAGCATCCAAGTGAAATACAATTCTTAGCTCCTGGACTTTAAGAAATAATGTTAAGTATTTTGATCTCTTCCTTGTTTCTTTTTAATTGGAATTGAAGTCTATAGTGCATCTTGAAAACGCTATTTCTTTCACTTCACGATTATGGCAAGACAGTTTTTAAAATGTTTCTGTATCATAGCTTATGGAGTTCGTGTCTCTAAGATTTTCATTTGATGTATAAAAAAATTAATAGAACGACCCAGATTTTTTAGAGTTTCATGTCAATTAAAATCACAGAAACCCAGGACTAGAAGGGATCTCAAGAGAGCACTTAGTCAAACTCCCTGCATGAAGGAAGAATCAAGAATACTTAGATCAACCCTAACATATTTAAACTGTTCTTAAAATTGATGGTTAAGGAGTTTACCAGAATTTTGCTATGTAAATCATTGCAACTTCTTAACACCCAGAATTCAGAAGTTAAGCAAATTTGGTTTTGCCATCATTGCGGGCCATTGAGCATAACTATTCTCAATTTAAAAATATCTGGACAATATTTGAAAGGTGTATTTCCTGTGAGTCTTCTAATTTCTGTGGTAATTTAGCAGTGTATATTCAAACTTTCCTCATATGCTATGCTTCCTAAACCTCTTATCATTGTTGCTGCCCCCCTTACTAATTTTTCTAAACGTATACATCTTTTGTAAAGTGTGGTGTCCAGAATTATATACCAGCTAAAGCCTCAGCCATGCTTATCAGAGCAATACAGATACCTCTTATTTCTAATGTGACACTTCTGCCAGTATACCCTAAAACAAGAGCTGTCTTTTTTTGCAATAGCGTCACATTCCTTGCTTCTAACTTAGACTGTAATCCATTATAACTCCTATCATGTATTCTGAACTGTGTAACTGCTCTGTTTTTGGCTGCATCTATTGATTTCAGTCTTGTTGACACCGAGCCATTTCTCCAATTTATCAAAATGGGTTTGAATTACAATTCCGTCTCTCAAAGTGCTTGCAGCCAAACCCTTGTGTTTTGGTGTCATCCACAAGTGATGTAACTACATTCTATATTTCATTGTCCAAGATACTAGTGAAAATAATAAAAGGGCTGAGTGTAGAACAGGTCCCTGTAGACATCCACTCAAAATTCCCCAGTATTTGAGAGAATCTTTTAACAAGCTATCCATTCCCTTTATAGTCATCATATCAGGACTACACTTTTCCAATACTCTGAGAAAGCAATGCTAGAAAATACGAGATTCTTTATGGAAGATATCGCCTGTCTACCACTTTCCTCTGAATCACTTACCACAGTCTGACAAAGAAGGGAATTGGATTTATTTGATACAACTTCTTTCCCATGAACATATCCAACATATTTTAATTGTATTATTCTCTTCCATGAAAAAAATAGATTCTTATAAATAGATCAGTTTAGAATATTTATGGAGATTGGAGGGTTTGTAATTACTCATATCTTAATTTTTACACTTTATGGTTTTGAAAGGGGGGTTTTATGTTCATTCGTTACCGATATTTCACAAATTTGCAAAATTAGTCAGAGATTATTTTGATTAGTTTCCTTAAGTACTCTAGAATGAACATCCTCTGTCGAGTGCTTTCTCGCTCTTCTGCTTCTCACGTTAAAATGATTTTGTTAAAAATCTGGTCAGAATTGACCTCAGAGAAGATGGAAAACGTGGCTTTGAAGGTCTTTATCTGCCTATGCCATTAGCTATATATATGGGGGTTGGACTAGATGATCTCTAGAGGTCACTTCCAACCCCTACCATTCTATGATTCTACTTGCTTTCCTCTTCCGTTAAAGGTGTATCTTTCATTTCTCTTGAAGTTCTCTTAACACTTTTTTAGGCCATTTTCTTTTTACCTTTTAGATCTTCTGAAATTTACATTCATGCTAAGAACTCGATGAATAACGAAGGCTATTCTTCGTAAATAGCATTTGCTATCTTCTGGACGCATTGGAGAACTTCTCTTAATGCTAATCCTACTTTCCTCTTGTCTGGTTTTGAACGATTCCTCCCTCCTACAGTTTATATTGCGGCACTTTATAAGATGGCAGTTTCTGGTGACGTGCTTTAACTGACTAAACTGAAGAAGGCTGGCTGATGCTCACACTGTTCCATAGCTCATAGCTCCTTGCTCTGAGCTCTGCATCATGCAGTTGCAATGCTATAAGCACTGGTGGTTTTACACACACTGTAATACATAGCATTTGTCTTGAAGCCATATACTCTGCAAGCTAGTGAATATGAGAGTGTCTTTTGGTTTTCAGTTATAACACCAGTGTCTTGCCCTCTCTGGTTCTGTACAAAATCACAGTGAAATAAAAATGAAATAGAAAATTCTTCAATACTTATACAGTTACATATGTTTACACTAATGGCTTGTGTGGAGTGATGTGGGAACTTGGGAAACAAATTACTCTTCAATTACTGCTGTAGTGATAGAACACCGCTTGTCTGGGGGTGAGAGATAGTTGAAAGAAAGGTAAACGAGAACTCAGGATGACAGTGTAGATCAAAGAAAATTGTACATCGTTCTTGCTTTTATGTTGCAGTAAGAGTACAATTGAAATTTTGAAACATTACCAGTTTTAAGCCCAGTTAATTATTTACTAGTAATAAAAATAGTTTCAGCTGATACATCTGCGCTAGAATTCCTAGATATGTTTTCAGTCTGCGATCATATTTTTGTTCTCTATTTAAAAACAGTTTTGTCTTCCATGCCCTGTTCCCGACCCCACCCCGCCCTGCCCCCTTGGACCACAGGCACTGTACTAACCGACTGAACGTGGAGGAAAGTAAATGGAGGAAACTTGTCATGCAGCAATTGTAAGGAAGCTCTTTCTTAACAGCAAACTAGAAACTTCATTAAAAACTGAAAGAACTGTATTTCTGGTACCATTCCCACTTACAAAAATTCCCATGGAAATTTCTGGGTTTTTAGTTAAAGGAAAACTGTTTTCATTCCTCACAATTTCTCTCCTGGAAATACACCCTTGATAATTGAAAGGTTAGTCTGAATGTTAAAGTCTTTCTAAGTGTTACAATGTCCCTTTATTTAAAGACAGACGAAGTCCCAGAATTTCTCTGCCCAACGAGTAGAGCACAAGTGTGCATAAGCAATGAATGGACTATTTTGTACAAAGAAATTCCTAGAAAGTGGAGAGAAAGGAAGAGAGAAGGGTAGGGATGATAAGAGGACGGACCGATACTTTCTGCTTTGGGCAGAATTAAAAGAAAGAAAACTGCCCCCTTCTTCCTCTCCAAACCACTCCAAAATAAAAATAAAATCAGAGACAAAGAAACACTGCCAGAAGTGTTTACTAGCAGTCTTTTAGTACTTTCCAAAAAATTATCTGTTCACTTTTTACATATCTGATTCAACAGTCTCTTCTTATGCAGTAAACAACATATGTTTAAATTTAGGCCCATATGTAAGGCCTAGTGATACCAATGAGCTTATGCTTTTTGCAAAATTGTAGTCATACTACATACACAATATTTTTTTCTAGAGTTTTTTAATTAGGGAAGTAACCAGAAACTGTTCGCATTTGGCATTAACATTAACTGTTAGCATTTTCCACAGCCATAAATACACAGAGGTTAAAGGTCTAACTCCTCATCTACTCAGATGGTGATTCTAGTCGTATAATAGCTTGTTGTCCTAGCCCAAATCAAGACTGTGCAAGCATAAAGTGTGTCTGGCCACATATTCCCTGAAGTTATGAATGGCACGTCACTGCTTCCAGCCCTGAACTCCTATGTGATTGGCCATAAAATGGCAAGTTTCACAAACCTAGAAGTGGCTATATTTCAGAGGAAAAAAGTAATATAAATGTAATTCCGTAAGAAAAGTTGGGATCTTGGGAGTACAGAAAGGGTATCAACGTTAGGAATTATTTCGAGGGTTAAAGTCACAGTATCACAGATATTGTAGACACTGCAGACTTTATAAATGATTACAACTTCAAACCCCTCTAAATATTTCATGAAGTAAATTGTATAATCTGTCCAACATTTACTGTAAACCAAATAAGTAACTAAGCTGCCCATTAATTCAGAGAGCAGGGTCTGATAATAAAACTGCTCTTAAAAATGGGAGTTGTTGTGAATGACTGCTTTTAACGTTTTAATAAGCATCATTAACTTCATACCAAAGGCTTATAAACATCTACTTTGCAAAACTTCTCTACTAGAAATAGGATAGATTTCATTACTTGTTCTTATAGAACATTCTTTCTTAAATAGCGAATTGAAAGTAGACAACGCGTAGCTCAAAATTAACTTCAAACCTTGAGATTGTATGAAATATTACAAACCTTCTCCCATTCCTGGGATTTAGTTCTCGCACGTGCCATAAGATGGTCACCTATATTCAACGGAGTTTGCTTTGGATATTTTCCTTCTTTGTCTATTGCACATGAGGCAAAACCTTCCTTCTCCCCTTATTTAATGGGATAAACCTAATAGCCGTCAATCATTAACTCATAGGGATCAATTCAGTAAAGGAAAAATTACTTTCACAGATGCTTGCTGTGAGATCTCCTAATGGCTCTGCAGCTGAAGAGTCTGATCAAAATAGCTTATGTGGAATTAATAAAAGGAATATATTGCAGTTACGTGGCACTTTCTTACTTTAGAATACCCAAATATTAATCAATGAAACTTCACAACACCTGAGTGAAGCAGGTAAAGACTACGAACGTTTCATGAAAGGGTAGCTGAGGTATGCAGAGCTGAAAAGCACTTCCAAGGGAAAATTGTAAATTGTTGCCAGACCTGGGATTAAGGTTACTCAGGAAGTAATTTGGTCGGTCTGTGCAGTTTCTGACACGGCACAGCATTTCTGCAGTTAAAGTGTTTAACCACGCACAATTGTCTTTTTTTTTTTCTTGCGTGATGAACCCGAGTTCTTCGCTACTCTTTCCTATGCCCCTTGCCTGTCCACGTCCACCTCAGAGCGGTCTCCAAGCACACTCTCCATGATAAGCAGAGGCACGTCACCAAGTATGCTCAGCATAGCAGTCTATATACCATATATCCAGCATTTCTTGATGAGTGCTATGGAAACTGGAAAATTTCAAGGAACACTGAGAGCTTTGTGTGCTGGATTAGAAAGAATACAACTAAGTTTACTGTCATAGAATTTCTAATTAAGTCATTGCCCGTATTTGTTCTCTACAGCATGGTCCGTTGCTGCTGGGAAGCCATTTTTATCTGCTAATCAAAATTAGACCGAAAGCGCATTTTTGCTGGTAGTGAGGACACAATCCTTTAAGAGATTTAAGAAACACTGGCGAAAGTATATCTTACTGCAGACAAACCAGTACCAAATTAAAGGTACTTTTGTCAGTATTGCTTATTTTGCTCACAAACCTCTGTATCACTTACACTGTCGAACCCACTTTTACCAGCCTGGTTTCTAAGGAAAAAAAATAATGCAATTGTGCTACCAGCCTGCCTGTCAGTCCCGACCCTAATGATCTTGAACCTGCCAGCCAATTTCAGCCACATCTGACAATGCCTTTGGGATAGAGGTCTCAAAAATCTTCCTCTCCTAGGAGTTTAATGAAAATCAGGAGTTGGTAGAGGAGAAAAAATGACCGTATTAATCCTTTCTCTGAGGAAAAGACATGGAGAAAGGAGGCTTTCTTCATTCTGTTGGCAGCGGCTAGCCGGGTAGTCGCATGTGTGTGTGGACTGCCTGATCAGCCCCGCTTGCCAGTCAGCACAAATAGATGTACTCTAGACTCGTCACAGCAGAAAGGCACAATGTACACAGAGGGAGGACAGGGCGAGGGTCAAAGGGGTCGCACAACTGCAGGAAGCAATGGAAGAACGTGTGGAATTGCAATAGGGAGCGATTTTAGCAACATGAGATGGGGGGGTTATGGACAGAGATTCGGGAAATGAGGGGGAAATTGTAAACATCTTGGCGAGAGGGGGAGGAAACGGGCACCGGGTTTATCGGGGAGACCTGCAGATACAGTAGGCAGAGCTGTCATGGGCTGGCTTACTGAGTGGAGGAGTTGTAGGTTAATTAATCCTGCTGCTTCTGCAATCATTTATTAAATTACATGCAGCTTCTGTACTAGAAAGATTGGCTGGTATATGTCTGGATAGCATATCGTGTAGGACAGGCTTTACACAGGAGTAGCTTTGAAATACAAAAGGGGCATTAAAGGACCTTGCTTTTTTCTTTTTTTCATGGTGGACAAATAGGCAATGAGTCAGTTCAGCTAAGGGGAATGATTTAGTGATTGATCTAACTGTCAGGTTTGAAATCACTGGTGTAGACTCCTTGAAACTACAAGGTCATCTCAGCCCTTTATCGTTCCAAGGAAGAAAAATTAAGTGCCATGCAGTTACCACATCTGTTCCTTTGACTGAGGCCTTTAAAAATGAAGGCCTATTTGTTCTGCATGGATTTGAAAGAATTTGAGGTACCTGCTCACATTTTCCCACCCTCTAGTGTTATGTAGCAACCTGCACAACACAGGTTTGTGTATTTCCCTACGTCCGATAAAATATATTACAGATAGCTAAAATATATGCAGATATATATTACAGACAGATTTGTAATGTATAGTTATAATATGAATGAGTGCATGCTTTGCACTGAAAAAATGAGAGAGACTGTTAACACCAGTGCTAAACATTAGTTCTCTACACTGTATGTGAATAGATTTTTAGATCACTGACAATTCACCCCTGGGTTGATACACACATGAGATTATCTCATCCTCTTGCTTCTGTACTAGTACTCAGAATGACTGTATAACGTTCAAGTTATCAAATATCAGAATAAATTCAGCTACAACAAGCTCTGTGCCAGAATGGCCGTCACGGAGGTTCAGCTTCTCATGAACTGCCATTGTCAGAGAGGAATACCTTGACTGAAAACACCCAAACAGCATTTGTTCATCAGCTCTGCATTGACTCTGTCAAGGTGAGCTGCACCCTGGCCAAACACGGAGTCTAAACAAGTCTCTTATTACAGAAGGTTACCTCGACACTGTCTATTCTTCCTTCTCGTCTATACAGCACACAGGATACAATGGGGTCCTTCTCCATGGCTGAGGCTATGATGTACTGCAGGAACTGTACCTGCACTACAGTACTAGTAATCACCCTTGGCCTCTGGAATGGTCAGTGCATCAACTTTCCACCCCAGCAGTATGTTCGCTGTAGTCAGATTCTTATTTTTAGAGAAAGAAGTCAGATTCAACAATTTCACACCAAAAACTAATAAAAAAGAAATAACCCGAAGTGGAAAAATTAATTTCATGCCACTTTAAAAATAAACATAACAGAAGAGAGGGTAAAACAAGTAATAGCTACTTGTGTTTTCTGTAAGCTACTTTGACAAGAAATCAAAGCAAGTCAGGGAAACGTGTTTCTCCAATACTGAGAATGTAGCTATAATAACTGTTACGTTAGCCAACACAAATTGAGAAAGCCTCCAAATCTGTGACTTGTCTCCACATGTCAAAAGGAGCATCTAGTCTTGTGATTTGCCGAGGATGAAAAATACAGCTTAGTGTAGGGGGAGGCTCGTAACTGAATTGTGAACAAAGGACATAGCTAGCTGAGTGCTGAAGGTGTCTGGTTTAAGTTCAGTTTAATCTTTGCTCTGGTACCTTCTTTATTTGAATGTATCCCTGCAGATGGGGGAGGGGGAAAGAAAGTCTAAAAGAAAGGAGCATCAGGTAATGTTGAAACTCATTTAAATTGCAATCTGCAATGGGTAAGGACTTAGATTGCCGACACAGTTACAGCATTCGAGACGCATGTAGAGAGAACCCTTAGCAAAAATGTGTGCTTTTGGTCTCAGAGAAGGCTTGACTTTCTCTTCTTGCACAGCCTGTACTCTGTATGAAGGCAACGCTCCTGAAAGAGAGAGACTAGTGACAACAAATTGAGCAAGGCACAGAGCAGACAGGGAATGTGCAAATTCCACACACACAGACCCGCAAGAAACCCGCGCTGCTCCTGCTCTTCTAACCCAAAGGCTTATAAGACCTGGTCTGAGCTTCCTAGCTCTCCTTCTAAGGGGATGGGTAATAAATACCCTGTGGGAACATTCACATGGAGATTTACTCTTGAATAGCTAATGTGCTTCAGGGTATTGCCAGTTTCTCCACAGTCTGCTTACACCGTAAAACACATTAGAATTGTCTCTCTGGTTTTCAAAACTCATGTAAAGTATTTCTACATCTCCTTTCCAGCTTTGTATCACTTCAAGACCACATGTTAATGTTGAGCTATCATTTCTGTGCCTTTATAGGACTCCCATGGTTAGTAATTACTGCTTTCTCTCATCCTGTTTTTTCCACTTATCTGCAAAACACCTTCTCATCTTCCTACTCCATACCACTGAGCTAGTTCTCATATAAAACTTTCTGGTTTGCTTCAATCAATGACTGACTGACCCTGTTTGTCATTCCTTTCCCTTTCCTTTAGAACTAGCTTGCAAAAATCCCACTTGCTTACATTTTTTGCTATCTGAAACGTTAGTTTGCTTTCCTTGTCTTTGGCTCAAGGATTCCTTTGAGATGTTTCTCTGCTTGTGCGAAGATGAGCTTTGCTGTACCCAGCTCTGCAGAAGCAGTTTTATTCATTCACTTATTCTGTGAAGGAATAAGAGATTGCTGTCCCTTACAAAGTCAGTGGGGTAAAGAGCAAAAATCAAGAGAAATGGAGTAACATCCTATATGGAATATGAAGAAAGAACACACCTTGCAAGGAAAAGGAGTCTGTAGAGTCTCTTCCAAGAAACCAGAACATGTGAAAAGGGCTAAAAACGTAAATGCATTTTGTTTCTTCAATAAAGAACACCTTCAGTTTCACAAACATGGACCCCTCTCATGCTGTCTTCTAGGAGGGGACAAAAAGAAAGATGTGGAAAAATATGTCCTTACCATTTTTCAAAAACCTCTTAACATGCAGCCACCCACCCTAAAGCACACAACTCCCTTCTCCTGCATTTCCCAGCATATCCAATCTCTTCTACTTTCACGTGTTTTTGACTCAAAAGTAATGTGCAAATAAAATAAATGTATGTGTTTCTTTTTTGCTGTCCTCATCTGGCTAGCTGTACCTTCTCACAGGCTCTTAGAGGTCAAAAGTCAAGATTTCAATGTTTAGCTGCAGCCTAGCTTCTGAGATGTATTTATTCCCTGCAGCATGTGTAAGGAATAATACTGAAATGCTTTTAGACTGAAAGAAACTTGGAAGAGGTTAGAAACCCGTCAGTGATTTGCATTTGTTGTTCCACTCAAGTTTGCTCCCAATGTCCATGATCTTAAACATGCAACTACCTTTACTGAAAAGTGCTTCTGTATTGTTCATCCATGTTGCAATCCACACTGATTTCAAGGAATAGACTATTCAGGAAAGGGGTCTGTGGGGGGAAGGGGTACACATTAAACCTTCAGCTGGTGTAAATAGCTATTGCTTTACTGAAGCTTTACGGAAGCTGACAGCGCCATGCTAATTTACTCCACAGGAGGATCTAGACTAAAACTTCATGCTCGGCATTCTCAACATGAACAGCACTGAAATCCAGGTGTTTCTGGACGCGCTTTGATATGGATAGGAAACTATTTTATGTGCAGTGAAGCTATCATGACTTGAGCAAAAAGCACACATAATGCTTTTGAGTTTAGATATGAAACCACTTTGTGGCCTCATTTAGTTAGATTTATTTCACTGCTGCCTCCCTTCCTGTACATTCAATCTAATACTATAAAAATCAAATCCTTCTTATTGAAAGAGTTGATGTCCTCCAAAAATACCTGAAAAGAAACACGATTAAAAAGGTCTCCCCTCCTTCTAAAGCAAAATAGTAAATGGAGCTTATTTTTAAAAATTATTTTTCAGTCAGCTCTACTGGTTGTTTTTATAGCATCCTGTGTGAATAGTAAATTTGTTAACAACAGATGGTCGTTAGTCTGCGTGTGTTTTAAGAAGAAAAGATAGCACAATCTAACTACTATTAGGTTAGTAAACAATTCTATGCAGAGAAATAAGAGAATGGATAGCAGAAAAATTCAATGGAGTGATGCTTCTTTATGTATTTTAGATATGTATTACTTTATCTATACATTGATTGCCTTGAAACAGGGCATGAACGATTACCCTACATACGCGTCACTATGAGTAGTTAATAAAATGCTCCTTTAAGAAGACTAAGATGCTGATGTAATTTAGAAATAAGGCTATTTCTTCAGATATAGTCCCTTCTTTCTGATACTGCCTGGACAAGGAACCCCTCACCCGAACAAGTGACCATTGAATAAGCGGTGTCACCTCTCTATAACAAATGCAACGAGCCAGGTTCTTCCAGAATGCAATAGGATTTGTGTGTGCTCCACAAAGCGCTGTTCTGGCTGGGGACACCTGGTCAGAGCCATAGTAGTCCACATATCCAAAAGCATCCAAGTGTGAGAGAGACCTAAAATAAAGGCTTATCCCCCACCGCATGTGCTTCAGTCCTGTGTTCATCACAGCAATTAAACACTGAATTATACATTCAGGTGAAATGCCTCTCTCGTCTTGAACTCAGTGTGAGTTTTGCCATTCCTTGAATAAGGACAATGTTTCACCTTGAAGTATACTTACAGATTAGTAGATACTGAAATATTTTGCTGAATTCTTGCCTTTTTAGGCAAATATGAAGGGAGCTTTTTGGATCTTTCTTTTTTCTTTTTTTTTTTTCCCTTCCAGTAAGAGATCTGTTTCTGCAGCCTCAGTGTCATGATACTGCTTTTCTCATTTTCAGGAGAGCGTTCATATTTGTCTGGAAAGTAGCTAGCACTGGGACTAATGAGAAACATCTGAGAAATGCTGGTTTCTTATCGCAGTAGTGCCAAAAAACCTGAAACAAAATAAAGCAGCTCCTTTTTTGGGCATGGAGTAGTCTCCTTTATAAAAACTGTTTCACATTTACGTGTTGAACGGAGCCAGTCAAAAAATCAAACCAGATAATTTTCTACTTTTCTATATATTGCATTATTTGTCATTTCCGAGACATTCAGTTAACTGCTGGTTTATTTGAGATTATCTTGGTAAACCTACAGAATATAATTTAATTTATTCTAAGTCAGTAATCATTAAAAAATTAGTCCTAAAAATGGCATAACAGCTGTTTCATCTTTACTTAATCAGCAATACAGTATTTAAAATGTCTGAGTGATCAAATCAGAAGCTAGAAACACAAACCTTTTTGACTTCTAGGCCAACCAAAAAGAGAAATCTATAAATAGGCCAGAGGTAGAAATGATTTTTATGACCTGCTTAATAAATATAAGTAATAAGCATATAGAACCTAAGATATTTGTTAGAAGTGGAGAGAGCTAGTTTAATAAAATTTATTTGTAAGCAATAGTTCAAACAAAATGTAAAGAATCCTGACAATAAACATTTTCTTCACTAATTCGTTTGATAAATTGAGAGTGAGCTAGTAACAGCTTTTTTAAATAAGCACGTAAAAAGCAAACAGATTTCATATTGGTAGTCACTGTAGCCACCACATTGACAGAACAACAAAATCAATTAAACGTCTAAAATTATGGCAGCTAAACCAAATAAGAAAAATACTATTTTTCTTTGATATTTTAGCATGAGATGGAGATGAATATTCAATTCAGAAATTAGAATATCTTACAATAGAAAACAGGTTATTTTAAAAGAACAAGATAAAATATAGGGCAGCTATTAAACACTTCCTGATCACAGCAGGATGACACTTTACTATTTCCAGCCCACATGTTCCTGTTACGTCAGAGCAATTCCTGTATCCTTTAATTCCAACAAAGAATATCACTAAGCTGTTCCTATACCACTATGCTGCTCCAATTATTCTTCCAAAACTGAAGTTCCGCTAGAGCACATCTTAAAATAACGTCCTTAGCCAACAGTGACCCAGTGTGATCTTGCAGCCTTGGGCAGACTTATGCTCCACTCTCGAGGATGGCCAGACCTGCCCAGCCTTTCCATGCATTTGAAATGCTGCTGAGGAGGCTGACACACCCCAACGCAGCAGCAGCAGCACCCTCCTTCCCTGCTCCCCAGCCCCACGGAGAGTTTGCACACCATGGCTGGCCATGAAGCGCTGCACAGAGAGCGGGCAGGAGGAGGTTACCCCAGTTACCCAGTAACAGCGTTACCCCAGCCCCAGTGTGCCTATGGTCCCAGCTCCCAGCAAGGGTGAGGACTCCACTCTGGCTTCCTACTTGTTCCCTTTTACTCCTAATGAGGCCACTGCAGAACCAGTGCTTTTCGTTGCACCAGCACTGGTCTGATCTTCTACGGCAGATTTGTGACCTTGTTTATTAATTAGTGAATCAGCGGATTCAATATTTTGAGTGGAAGCACTAAATACCTAATATAGAGACATCTTTACTGATCTGTATCCAGCATATTTTCAAATAGGTTTTCACATGTTTACTTCTGTTATTCAAATGAAAAATTTGTATTTTTATATAATATTCTTTTATTTACACCTCAAAACTGCTTCTGTTCTCCACCTAGTTAATGCTAAAAATAGATCAATTAGGAGAAGTTCAGTGAGCTGTGTTCTGCAGGTTTCAGTGCAAAACCAATGAGGTTCCTACAGAGTTGAGCGGAGATAGTTCTTGCCAGCCTACAAAACTTGTCCCCAGCTAACCAGCTGTCTTTACAATATAGCTGAAAACAAAGACTGCTCTTTGAAAAAGTCTTAATTTTAGAAAACCTCCAAGAGTTTGAAATAATTTATAGTCTTGTTACACTTACTAAATGTTCATGTTTATAAACCCCAGCCTTTTCCCTCCACCTGCTCTATCCAACCCCATGCATATGAGAGCCTAAAGGCTTCCTCCTGAGCATAGCCTGGGGCTATTATTGTCTATACAGCTGACTGAAGTCAATCAGAGGTTGCATGATTCCCATTTTTTCAGTAACTGTATTTAATTCATCTGAAAAACAACAAAGATTTTTATTGTATATATTCTAGTCTCTGCTGCCATTGATTTCTCAGCAGAATGGAATGGAAAACGCTATCAAGCTCTGGCAGCTCAATTGCAAGGGTGATGAAAGGTTGCCCTGCTTTTACTCTTTATTGCACCACCCACTGCCTTTCCAGTGATTATTTGTCTGCACTATCATTTTTATTAGCTGTGGTGCAAAACACAAGAATATTGTTCTCAGGTCATAGCTAGAGTGGAGAAAAGTAATCTTTTCATTTCTATCAAGGAGTTTCCATATTAAAACTAGCTGAGAAGGAAAATTCTCTGAATTTAATTTCCATGGAATCTCTTGTCTGGCTATACAGCAACTTAAAATATAAATGATGACCAAGGTTACGGTTAAATTAAGCTGAAAACAGGAAACAGAGAAAAAGGTTAGAGAGAGGAAAAAAAATGTATTCACCATGTTCTTACCAAGATGTTCTGTGCAAAAACACTGGGACTAGCTCTTAAAACTTGATCAATTTTCAGTAAAAAGCTGACATACCCTGAAATGCTCAGTGGTAGAACATATGTTTATGTCTATTTTTCATACAACAGTAGCAAGAGAAAGAGTTGGGAAATCATTCATAGATGTTGCAAATAGTCCATGTCCATAGGGATCAGTAATAGCCTCACTGCCTAGAGCTTGAGCCAAAGTTGTTCACTCTGTTGTTTCACTCTGCATCTCCTTCAAATTGGAGTCTCTTACTAAGCAATGGAGGAATGTAACAAAGACATAGGTTTTGGATTGAATTTGCAGTCTAAAGTTGCTTCCAACTCTGAAAAAGTCTTGATTTCTTACTATATTTATGGGCTTTTGGGGAGCGGGCGGGAACATTGTGCTCAGTATGAGGAGGAGGGAAGATGGAAAATAGCATGCCACAGACAGGTATCAACAAAGCTCTCTGTTCTTCATATCCTTGGAACTATGGGTCTGTTGCCTGTGTGTTTACTGATGCTGTGAAATAAAGATTAGACATGTGGGTTTAAGGTCTCTTAGGCTAACACGGATAAAGGGACCCGGTTGTGTCAGGATGAACTCATGGGAATTTTTACTCCGGAGAATAATTTCAGTGAATGCAATGGACCTGCTCAGAGGAGTAAAGCTACCACAACACTGTTGCTGTGATCAGACTCATGCAACAAGATGACTCCCAAGTAAAATATCTGATAGGACAGAAGTGCACATGCCAAGTAACAACTAACAGTGCTTAACAAAGACCATGTGTAGTAGTAGGCTGAGCGCAGGAAATGAGATATTCCCTCCTGCTCGTCTAACGATGTCTAAGAGCAAGTTCTGTGTATAGAAATACTACTTTAGGAAACAGTTGACTGACTGGAATCCTTAAGAAAAAAGGGACAGATTTCCATTACTTTTTTCTTGGATTAGAGACAGTCTTGGTTTCTTCTGCCTTCCCAGATTTCTTAAAATGGTTTTCCAGACATTCCCATGGTGCTAACATCAGGCCAATACCTAATAACTTTTTCCTGAACGGCTTATATTCTAACACAATATCTTTCAGTTCAAAGGGCATAAACCAATTATGTTATTCTCCTAGCCAACGCTCAGGACATACAAAAAAGCCTTCCTGCTTCTGACTAGTAGCAGATGCAGGTCTTATAATGGGGTGAAACAAAAGTTTCCAAATGCTAACAAGTTTTTGTGATACATTACAGATGTATATGTTTAAGTTACAGAGCCTAATCCATACGGTTAGTTTATAATGTAGATTCATGAGAAGTCCAGGTTTAGTAGCACAGAAAACTATGTTTGTCACTATTCGCAGTTAATTACAGAACAGAATCTGGAATATTTATTCTTGTAGAATTGTCTGTTGTCACAAGTGAAACTTCAAGTGTAGTCATAACTTTATACTGTTATTATTTCATTGCACTATCAACATAACTTGATTTTCTTGAGACGTGCCATTGCACTACCAAGCATTAGGTATAATTATATGAGGAAAAAAGCGCAAGTTATTCCCAACAGCTTATTTATCAGACAACACATCAACTTTCACCAGTAAATAAGATAACTTACTTTGGTAAAGCAAGGCGATGTACAATATTTATAACCTAATACATATGCAATTTTAGCACACCTGCTAATAAAACGATCTTGAGGGAATCCAAAAACACCTGTAGCACATTCTCGTAAGCGCCACCTATCTTGGAATACCATTATCTGTATTAAGATAAAGTCTGATATTTGTTCTCACTTCAGATTAATCAAGATTTGTCGCTATTTATTTCTGAGGTCCAAGAATTTAATACATGATCCTAGTCTAAATGAGGAGAAACGTGGCTTGCTCTTCAAACTATTTTTATGGTTCTTTATACTTTATCTGTTTAATACTTTGCAAATAACATCAGACAATTTCTGTGAAAATACAGAATCTTATTGCATGACCTCATAGAACTTAAATTGTAAACTCAACTGCTCATTAAAGAAGATGTTTTATGTTATTTTCAAGATTTAGAATAGATATAAAGTGTGTATTGCACATGTATATCACAGAAAGCGGTTTATTTTAAAATCTGTTAAAAAGCTAGTAACTGTAACAAAGAACAGCTAAATCAAACATGGTGATCTTCAATTTTCTGCTGTCAGCCTTTAGAAAAACAAATGAAAAAAATTTCTGAACATTCCTATAGAACACGGTGATAGTCAAAAAACTACATAGGCCAGCACTCAACTGATTCCCAAAACAGTTTTGAGGCTACTCCGTTCAAGAAGTTGGCCATGCAGGCTTCAATCTACTACGCAAAGTTCCTAATAGCGCTTGGCTTGTGTGTTCTTGGCGTTAGCCCAAATAAATGGTTGCTCAAATGTATTACAGTTATTAATCTAATTTTTCTTCACTTCATTAAAAGGAATTTCTGGCCCTTTCTTGATATGTTATCTACATTAGCTCCAGATCTGGGCAGGGAAGATATCCAGCTTTCTTTGTAAAAGTAAACCTTCAGAAGCCTGCAGATTTGCTCTTTGCTGGACAAATAACTATTTACTTATTTGTTAGTTTCCAAAGAAAACATTTACTATGGAATGGCTTATTGAAATACTTTCTCAAAAACACTGTTCTCCTAAGAAAAGAAATATTTTTGTTCAAACTTCTTTCACTTGGTCTGGACCCTCCCCTAATTTCTGACCAGTGGTAGTTTATGCCACTAACAGGCGGACCTCCTCATTTTCAGGTTGTTGTTGCCAGATATGACCACCTGTTGTTCAACTGTTCACTAACATGATTCCCAGGTGGATCCTAGAGGAATTTCCTCAGAAAGATTTATGGAATACGTTCCAAGGCTTCAGAAGCTGTTCCCAGAAGTAGGCAAGGCTGGAATAAGGAAAACCCCAGTTTTCCTGGGCATGGTCTTAGAGACCATCCTCATATTTCTACAAGATTTAAAAAGCATTAAAATAATGAAATAAGTAACATGATCAAAAAGGACAATGTTTAGTTCAAAATGTGTACATTTGCAATTGAAGGATCAAAAATCATGCCTTTTTTTAAAAACATTTTTGCAAGTCAGTCACAGCAACTGTTTTAGTGCTTTGAAGATACCAAGGAAATGACAGCACTTTGCTGTGGCCAAAAATCTGTGTTTTCAGTAAAATAAAGACTTCTATGATCATTTTGCTAGCATTTGCATATGATTTCAACTAAGATGGCAAAAGAACGCTTACAGCAACTTCTTTTTTCTTGATGTCTTTGAGCAAGGGTATCAGTTTGGGATATGAAAATATTTTTCATGGAAAATGTTTCATTTAAAGTGCTACAATTAATTTTCAGGGACCACTATTTATACACATGAATAAGCCCAAATAATATAAACCAAAATCTTTGTATTTCCTTTAATTTCAATAGGGAATGGTTTGGATTTTTCAAACCTCTCAGAAAAGCCTCCAATTTTTCAAAAGACTATCTGATCGAGTAAGGCAAGCGGACAGACAGGAACACTGTACCTCTGTTACGGGGGAAAGCCTGTGGATTTTGACACATATTTTTGTGGTAGATTAAATCAGAATTGCTGAAGTATCAAAATGCTGCACACTGTTATTCACTCTGCCTTTCTGGAGCACACTGGCTCAAAAAGTGCTACGTAGGGGGCAAGATCTGCCCTCGTGTCCCGCCTGGTGCTGTGCTGCTTCCCAGGGAGGCTGTGGGCCTCAGCGGGGCACCTCGCACCGTAATGCAGCGGGATCCTTCGCTAGGTACTTTTGCCAGGGTCACACAGAGCCAGAGAAATTGAAATAACTTTTATTTCAGGAGGTTGGCAGTTTTGTATTTTATAATGCCCACATTAGGCTTCACACAAGTACTGGTTTGTGTTCTTAAAGCAGCTGTAGTGTTCGGTCAAGCAGGAAGCACGAGCTTGTTGCCTGGATTTCAGGAGCAGTTTTAAGATGGTAGATCAATGTATGTATTCACGGTAAGGAGAAAAAAAACACTCCAAGATTTGCAATTATTGTTATGTATTGGGAATTACTGGCATTATCATACATTCTCCACCCAAACTGGAAACATTAATGTTTAAATTAAAAGAAATCCTAATCCTGCAATTAGATAAAGAATGACTTTTTTGTTTCTGAGGGCTAGCATCTGAGCCACTGCAGTTTTTGAGATAGTTTTGTCGAGTGTGATCCTATGGCACAGAACAGGTAAGATGGTCTGAACACAAAGACTCACAGCATGTGGAGAAGTGTGAAAAATACATCAGTTACGTGTCTGAATTTTTTCCAGTGGTCACAATGCTTCCTCATTCCATATAAATCATTCCATCCGTGTCTGAAAAGGGCATTGCAGGTCTTAAATGGAGATTACAAGGGAGGAGAAAAGTTGATTTCCTAATGGGTATTTCCCAGTCTGTCACTCTACTCACACCTTCTTAAACTGTAATTTCCTTTTGTATTGAATGTTCCTAACTGCAATCTAGACAGAGAAAATTACTTTAAAGTGTTTTTGTTATTTAGAGTATAATCTGATGAAGTGTCTTGAAATTTTCAGCTGTTTTTAAAGCATCCTATGTTAAACATCCTGAACAGCCTCTCAGATTCAACTTCCTAACTAGTTATTTACACCACTTGCTTTTTCATTCTGATCTCTTTAAAAGGTTTAGTGAGGTTCAGATAGTTTTATGTTGACTTTTTTTTTTTACCCTGCACAGGACACATCTCTGGGTTTATCTTTTGCAGTGTCCTAGTCTATAACTAGCAAGCAATTACAGGTCTAAGCCTGATCACACAGCCCAGTCATTGGACAGGACTGCAGTAGCTGGTGCAGGCAGATGCAAAAAGAACCACTGAAGTTCCCTCGGTGTAGATGTGACCCATTTTTTTCAAGTTCCTTAGGTGTCAGAGATGGTGTATACACACACACAGGGAACACACTAGAGATAATGAGGGTGCAGCAGCCCAGAAATTGCTACTCCCTGTCATTTCATTTGGAGACCTGGGCTGGTCCTCAAACCCATCGCTGGCTGGGGATTTAGTCTGGGCAGACACATCCCCCTTCGGACGCAATACCTGGAGGCAGCAGGAGGGAGAGGTGTGCCTCCTTCCACGCACAGACCCCCCTCTCCTCTGTGAGGGTCAGTGCCCTTCATACAGATCTCTGCAGAGAGTCAGAGGCTGACCCCTTCCAAAACCCTTCTTCTCTTGGTTATTTTACTCTATGAAAACCCAAATAACCTTGAACATGATGGCAGCTTAAGAATTAGCTCACAGCCTCATCTAAAGTACAGATCTGCAGTTAGTGAAGGAAACTTTGGGGACTAATTTGTTTCTAAATGAGAAAATACAAGGACAGAATGCCAAAAAATTCAGCAGGTTGAAATCAATTTGCACTTTTGCAGTGTAAGTGGAAAAAAAACCATCCTCAGCTCACCTCCTACACAGGCAATAGAGCTCACACAAAGCCTGGGGCAGACAAATACTAAGGCAGCGTGGAAGCAGCAAGGAAGGGCATCAGGATACTAGGTGCCAGGGAGAATGACTTTCAAGTTTAGATTTTGAGAAATCATCCACTCTTTTTTGGGTGGATGATACCGTTCAGATTGAACTGAAGAAATGTAGTTGCATATAAAATCAGAGAAACTCATGAGAAATAACAAATATGAACCCTACCATGTTTGACATGCAAACATTAGGATAAAATCATTTAAAACTGTAGGCAACAGCGTAGTTTCATACCACTAAGTGTTCTGCTGTAGCAGAAAGGCAGAGTAAGGGCCTGACAGATCAGACAGGAACCTAATCCCTGTGAAGGCCCTGGCATTGGGCGATTTTGGTGCTGGCCTTCGGGGACTGCTTCCGGTAGCCTACACTCATTTCCAATGGAGCAGCTGAGGAAGAACACACTTTTTTGCACTTTACACTTCTAAAACAACTCAAAGGACCACACAGTTGAGCGGACAACATTTTAGTTGATGCTTCACCCTGTTTCTCCTGAAATGCCAATCAGCTGGGCTGCCTCCAGGAGCCAGGAGTGGCGCGGGCAGAGGAACCCCTGCACCTCGCTGCCGTGGCGCAGGGCACTTTCATACCATTTTCTGGTACGGCTGCAACAGGAAGGCAGCAGAACACGTGCCTGCCCATGTGCCACTGCAAAGCCCCGTAGCTCAGTGTTAGCCTGTCTCAGCCGGCATTTTCAGCTGAGACCCTGGACCTCCTATAGAAAAGTTAAAATATGGGCACTAAATTCCTTCTGGGGAAAGTGAAGGGAAGTGTCAGGTAGAGAGGCAGACTGTATAACTGAACTCCATATATCTTAAGCTTCATCAGCAAGATCTCTGAAAGCTGGTTGCCAGAGCTAAACCTGGTCAGATGGCAGCAAGTCATGGAGCTACCTATAATTCGCCTCTATTCTGTTATTTGTACAATGATTTCATTGATTAAAAAGATAGCTCTACCTCTAGTAGGATGCAATGCTTGGAATTAAAACAGGAACGTCTCCGAGATCTGTTTATGGTGAGGAAAAATAGTATCATTATGAGTAGTTCAAGAAAGGAATATTAAAAATAAAAATAGGAAATGTGTTTTACTGTCAGAAAAAATTCATCCTGATATCATCTAGCATTCTCACAACAAACATCCAACTGACCCCCTTACACCAACCCTAAACTTCTCATATACTTCCACATGAACTACAGAACGAGTAGCAGTAATTTTTAAGAAAAAACCCCACAATGATTCCTAGGATTACACTTAGGAGCTACAATCAACACTCTGCAATTTTATTTCTTTATTGCTTAATAATACTGTACCCTGTGTAGTCCCTATCTCCTACCAGGGGCAAGATAACTTTATGAGTAGTTTTGAACGCGGTTTTCTTCTTTGCAGGATGGACTACTCTGAATTTATGTGGGTTTTGCATGTTTTAAACAAGCAGATCTAGCTTAAATATGAAACTTTTCACTCTGTTATGATTCGAAACTAATGAATCAGGCTTAGCAAAAAAAAAGTATTTTTTCAATAACATTTCAGATGAAGGTGGCTTTTTGTTTGAAAGTGAGCCTGTAAGACAGCTTGGTGTTACTTTTTTTTGCAAGTAGCTATTAAGTGTATCAACCAGCATCTTAGATGCTTGCCTGCAAGTGACTTTGCCGGTACAGCTGAATGGGAAGTATTATTTGTTCTAACTGCTGCTGGCAGATGCTTTCTTTGTGGTTTCACAGCTTGCTCATAAGGTAAACCTTTTTAATTTTTGTTTTTTATTTTTACAGCTGTTTAATTGGGACAGTCCCCACTGGTATTTATTTGTGATATTTGTTTACACAGAAGGCTTTAGGTTTGCAAAGGCAGGGTTAGGGTTTGGTTGTTTGGAGGGGCCAGGTAGAGTGTTTGTGCAGCTGGTCACCAGGTAACCCTCCCAAACACTGCTGCAGAGCAGTGGAACCAAGTGCGAGGACCAGAAATGGTGCTCTCCTTGGGACTATTTGCATCGCAGCACAAGCTCAGATGTTTGCTCAGTTGTTTTTTTTTTTTTTTTTTTTTTTTT